>BJBW01000603.1:156538-183427 GCA_004320125.1 Scolopax mira | reverse complement strand
TATTGGTGCCTGGGGTTCTTCCTCCCCAGGTGCAGGACTCTACATTTGTCCTTGTTGAACCTCATTAGGTTCTTCTCTGCCCAGCTCTCCAGCCTGTCCAGGTCATGCTGGATGGTGCCGCAGTCCTCTGGAGTGTCAACCAGCCCTCCTAATTTGGTATCATCAGCAATGTACTTGCCACTTGTCAAAAATATCCAGCCATATCACAGAAGTATAGAACTGTTGGAAGGGACCTTTCAGATCATCAAGTCCAACCATCAGCTTAACACTGACCAAACCATCACTAAACCATGTTCCTCAGCACCGCATCTGCCTGGCTTTTAAATACCTCCAGCGACAGCAATTCCACCACTTCCCCGGGCAGCACTGATAACGCACTCAGTGAAGACATTTTTCCTGATACCCAATCTAAACCTCCCCTGGAACAACTTGAGGACATTTCCTCTTGTCCTATCATTTGTTACTTGGGGGAAGAGACTGACCCCTGTATCATTAAGTTTAAGTTTTTTCATGAAGTAAACGATAAATGAGAGAGTATCAACATGTGCTGAACAGAAACAGGATGGCTGCTGCCAGGCTTTGTGAACGTTTCCATGGTTTAGAGAATTTCAGTGAATTATACCCTTTGCAGACAGCAACAAGTTCGCAAAGGCTTTTTCTGGGCTGTGCGTTGTGCCGGCATATGGGAATGTTATACTGAGACTGTTAGTCAAGACTCTTTTGACATGATGTAAAGCATCTAATAATTATACAGCAAATATGACGAGATGGAATTGAACCCGATCTCAATTAGCAACCAGAAGTATCCTTCCAACTGAGATTAATATTGATTAAACCATAACAAGACTAGTACTTGCCAATAAGAGCTCTATAAAATCAAGGAAAGGTGAGGCCAACCTCTAAGTTGGAAGCACTTTGTCACGAGCTGTAAAGACAAGCGATTCTCCTATGGCCTAATTTGTCCTTTTCAAAAATGGAAGCTTGGCTCTGTATAATTCAGGAAATTACAGTCATTTCAGTGGACAGTTAGACTGGCTGGGAGCCCAGAGCAGAGATCAACAGTCTTCAGGAGACGGCTCTGTTTTCCTTTCAACTTTCCCTATGCCCAGTACAGCATTAATCACACCAAATCCCACTCCTCTCTCCTTTCCCCCGTCAGAAATACAAACTAAGAAATGATTCCCACTACTAGTGTGCTGTACTTCAAAATATAGGCTTGTGCTTTTTAATTTCCCCCCTTGTACCAAATTAAGGTGGATATTTTGGAGTTGAACAAATATACTGGATTTATTGGCTCTTCCCTTGAGTAAGGCATAATAGTTCCACCACCCCAATCCTACATTTCCTTTACATGGAAGTGATTGGATTTATTACTAGCCATTTTTATATCATATTAAGTCAAACCATAACAACTAAGCACCCTTTAGGGCTTACTGCAGATTATAAAATGCTGCTTGAAAAACAGACATGTAAGGGTATGAGAGGCAACAATACAAAGCTTACAACAAATCTTTTTTTCAAGATTCTTGATCCTATTTAAGCAATGTTTTAAAATGTTGAGGCCAACTTCAGAGAGCTTCTATAGAGTTCATCGAACACGGAGGACT
Source organism: Scolopax mira (assembly GCA_004320125.1). Taxonomy (NCBI): domain Eukaryota; kingdom Metazoa; phylum Chordata; class Aves; order Charadriiformes; family Scolopacidae; genus Scolopax; species Scolopax mira. The sequence continues at coordinate 181,820 of BJBW01000603.1, read as the reverse complement.
AATAGTCTTCAAAATGTAAAAATACATATGCACAGATCATTAATTAGCAAGCACTGTTAAAGCAAGCTTCTTTAAATAAGTTTTTATTATTTCTTTCCCCATAAAAAGCTACTTTCCAGGAACAAAGATGAAAAGTGACAATTATTAATTCCCTTAAGATGAAGGTAGGGGGCAAACGAAGCCCAGGAACCTCTACACACTAACAAATCTTAGCTTGGGAAGAGATTTAGGCCCATGTTCCTAGGCTGCTCAAATGCTTCCCTAAAATGGGGCTCATGTGCTTTCCAAGGCAGTAGCCACATGGCTCTGGCCAGGGAGCATGACGTTTCATTAACATGGAGCTGCTCCAAGATCTGCTCCATGGTATGTGCTGAAAGACAGATCTTGTCTGCCCTGGTACATTAGTTGAATAGAAAAAGGCACTGAGAGCCCAGGAGAAAAAGGCAACAACTTTTCCAGGCTAGTACCAGAGAGATCAATTCCAAATGCAAATTAATAAATATTAATGCAAAGAGGTAGCAAGCCAGTAAGCTACAGGCACAGTCAGCGAGTATTATCACATCAAGAAACTTTTCTAGCCATTTCAGATTTTACCTGCATGCAAAATTGCAATCCTTCACATCCAACAGCAAGCAGAAATCAGCCTAACACAGCGAGGATAATAAAACGTAATTCAGAAGCTTATTAAGAAATAAACAAGTCTGTCTCCAGCAGGCCATGACAGGAGAGCATCAGGAAGCCAAGAACTGCCCAGATGCTTTTTTCACTGGGTGCAGCCACTGGGATTTCTGCAGGTTGCTTGGGACAATGGCACAATTCCAGCACAGTGACACCCAAGGGGTAGAGCGTTGTAAGAGAGCAGTATCTGCCCGCAGATGCACTCATGATTGCTAAGCCTCTAATCCCAGCTTTGATTCCCTTTTCCCTCCATAATCACAAACACAGCTAGAGTTAATCACTGTTTGCAAAGTTAAAGGTTGCTTTTCTTCTCTCTGCTTAGGATGGGCCCTAAGTCACATGAAGGGTTAGCATGGGTGTAGACATGGGCCAGACACCCTTCAGAGTCTGGCATTCCCCTAACGCGCAGTAAAACCCCCAGCAGAAATAAAAATAACAGCACAGTGATAGAACCCCAGCACCTCTTACTCAGCAGTAGCTCTGACTCAGGAGCCACTCTGCCCTGTCTCCTGGATTCCTCTCTGAGCAGACTCTGTCCCCCCTGGCTCTGGGCTGTCCCGGCCCTGTGCTCTGCTCTCACTTACCTCCTCCCTCTTCTGGTACATCCTCTCTGTTCTTCCTTTGATACCAAATGCATCAAAAAGAAGCCCTGGTCAGACAGCCAGGGACTGGACAGAACAGTACCTTCTCTTGAAAGCTAGCCAAGCTGATACTCATTCACATTGAGGTCCTTCTACCTTGCTCTGGAGCTTAAATAGGCATTTTGGCCAGCACAACTGCAACTGATTTCCAATTCAGGTCACCTTCACATCATGACGACGATCAGGCTTCAGTCATTAGGTCCACCAGCCTTAACGATCCCTTGGTAACTCTTCCAGATGTTATTACACTGAACACTCCTTTGTTTAGATTATCTCAAAGCACCCCATTTCTTGTTATTATAGAAAGTTGAGAAACATAACATGAGCAGGGCTCCTAAAAATGAGATTTATGCCCAGTTGCACTGTGCAAGCAGAGTTACAGTGCAGAGAAAATTACAGGCAATAAATAAACATGCACATAGATAGAGGATGTCTTTTAATACGTATCTGCAAAACATTCTTTGGAATGCTTAATGAGAAACCTATTTCTGGTCCTCTAAAAACCCATTTGCTTAACACTCAGCGTGCTCTGTACTTAACTAGGGTTAGTGGGCCAGCAAACACAGTATTTTTCATTTCCATTTCAAAGGATTCCAGCAGAGGCAGATATTTTCAGACATTGCATTTGCAAAATAGTGCTGCCATCAAACCTGTAAGACACAAATAATTGTGTCACCTGCCACAGAAAATCTCGGTGTCATTTGGTATGCCACTGGAAGTGCAGAGGGAAGGCGGGCACCCTTCCAAAGTACAGGTTACACACATAAATCCTCTTTCACTCACCCCAGGAGCTTCTTTATCTGATTCTCTGGGACTGTGCAATACTTCTGGAGCTGACTTTAAAAAAAAACAGCCATGAGGCAGGCGTCTACAATGAAGTTTTTTCCTCCTTGCCTCCCATGGTCTTACAGAGCAGTGTCATGTGGATAGATTGGGCTAATTTGATAGAATTGCCTGCTAAAATAACAGCTGATACTCAAAGATGATCTGAGCTATCCATCCAGCAAGGTTCATTCCTCACTGCTGCCCCCTCTGACCCAGAAACTGCCCAGGATTAATGAGCATCTCCTCCTCTCACCACTGTCTCATGGATCCAGCACAGCACGGTGCTATTACTTTGGCTGGACACCCTGGCACCCAAAATGGACAACAGCCAGAATAAATCACGTGCCTTCATTGCTTACGCACACGCAAACAGCAAGGAAAGCACTGGTACCTCTTCAGTGGCATATCTGTCACACAAGAATGTCACAGCATGTTTCACAGTTAGCAAAAGTCCAACCGTGCTCGCTGGACTCAATGCACAGGTCAGGAGTACAGGCTGAAGTCAATAAAGAAGGCAAAGATGTGGAGAAAGCCCATAGGTAGCCTTACAGACAGTAAGCACAAGAAAGAGTAAAAGATGAGGATGCAACATCACACTAATTTCATGACAAAGAAGAGGTGGATTTGAGAACGAAAACAGGCAAGCAATAAAACCTGACATATGTAAGTTGAAGATACTATCATGAGAAACCTAAAGACTCCCCATGCATCAAGAAAATGAGCTTGAAAAAGCAATGACCAGTTGTGCAAGTAATTTATAATCTCTCAGCTGCTGAGATTGTGAACAGTGGCACTTTGTAATCTTATAGGGAAAGCAGCTCGAATGCCATCTGGTCATATATTTCTGGCCAAGATCATTTTGTGGAGCCTGTAATGAAAAAAGTTGTGCATCCTCCTAAAAATCCAAATTATGCCAGCTGTGCCACAGTGTCACTTGTGTTTTCAAGAAGGACAGCTGTCATTCCCTTTCTGCGTAGATAGGAAGCAGATCGCCTTGCTTAAGAGACGTAATTTTCTTGGATTGGCCTAAATTATCTTACCTGTCACTAGAAAAAGAAAGGGTGAAGTCCCCGTTAACAGTTTTTGATTTTTGCTGACATATGTACAGCACTCGGCTCCTACACCCACCTCGCTGAGCTACTGTGAAGAAGGTGATATTTGTACCTTAATTCTAATCTGAAACCAAGCCAGTACAAAGAGAGGCTTGCCAAAAATCAGCAGACCTGCCTTGGCATAAAACCAGTTGGAGAGAGGATGCAGTTAAGCTCGTCATCTTCACCTCTCCTAACGAATAAGACATTTCATATTTTAGATATTACCTCAGCAACCCACTGCCAGTTTTAAATTGCTCTGTCATCCCAGATTAGTACTCATCATTCATGCTCATGTAAACTAAATGGTACCTCTCCTGAAATACGGGGGGAAAAAATGGGATTACAGTGAGGACTGCAGGGCATGAAATTTCTAATCCGTGGGGAACTTATTGTTGTAGCTACTTCTTGGTACTTCAATCCACTGAGCCGCCCATTTGAACCTGTATATTTGCTATTATGTTATTTTAAGGTCAAATCATGTTTGCCTTAAGCACACACCTACTCCCACTGGCTCCAAGGGGCTATGTACAAAAGCAGACATACAACCTCGAATGAGCAGCAAAAGAGATACCACCACCAAATTCTCTACAGCAAACCTACACGCTTCCAGGACACAAGAGCAAAAAGCACACCTTGGAAACCCACAGCCTGTCTAGACTCCTCCACCCACTCACAAAGAAAAGCAGCAGTGGGGAGAATTATAGCTCAATACTCAGTGTGACAGGAAGGAAATAGCATTGGGAAATGCTTATTTTAATGACAGAAAAATATTTGCCAGGCTTGGGCTTAGCAGCAGTAGAAATGTTATTACTTTCCAAGCTGGAAGAGGAAATATTTCAAGGGCTATTTTTGACACCTTCACTGTGGCTTGATTTCTGCATCTATTAAGAAAGAGTCTATATAGCCTGTGCTGTGGATGCTTTGCAAATCTTTGGATAAAACTCTATTTTATAAGGCTATAGCGTGATAGAATTGTATACAATTTAGATCAGGCTGAACAGCTAGCAAAAGTGGATGTCTGTGAAAATATTAAATTCCCCTTGGTTTCATTTCCAGAATTAATGCTAAACTCATTGTCTTCTTCATTTTATTATTACTCAGACTGGAAGCAAGACAGGAAAGTGCCCATGAAGCACTGCTATGTAAAGAGGGCTGATGAATACAGATTCCTTCTTAATGCATGGGTTTGTCAGTCTTTTAATCCAAAATATCCTTAAAATGTTCAGAATATAGAAAGCTTTATTTCCTAGCGATTTGCAGTTTGATCTCTCTAGCACGCTTATGTCGAGTGAAATCCATTTACAAATATCATGATTGCAAGCACCTCAAAGCCCAGGAAATGTCTTTTCATTGTAATCACTGTGCCTGTCTTGGGCTATCCTGAGCCTCCCTTCAAACACCCCTGATTTTGGTGGGACTGCAGAAGCTAAGGGACTAAGCAATGACACTGGTGAGTACATTACCTCTGTTACACTGCTCTGAAATTAGACAGAGAAGAACCAATATTTCTGTGCTGTAAAGTTCCAGTAACCCAGACAATCAGGGCGAGTGCAGTAAGCAAATGGCTTTGAAGGATGAACATTTACAAATGTGGGACCATCTCGCTCTGGAAATTACCTCTCACAGTTATCATGATGTACTTTAGCTTCTCCCTCATTATGTGCAGGCAAGTTTTTAGTCTAATTTCTGGGTTCAGGGCTTTCTGAAAAGAAATAGTCATTCTTTTTAATCTTGGAATGAAGAGAAATGAGAGAAAAGAAAAATGAGGCAAAGACATGCCTACATAAATGCTTCTTAACATGGATTTCTTCTGGCTATTGCTTATTTCTCAACTGCTCCTCTTTAATAGAGCCCATCTCTGTTTTGAACACATAATGTTATCCTTCCTCTATCCTACTCCTTCCATGCATAAAAAAGTGCATTTAAGGTGCTTATATGGCTGCTGTTACTAAAGGATGTGTGCACCTTTTTAGTCTATCTATCTTCATAATACCTGTGGGAGCTGGGAAAGTCCTATTACAGGCTCAGGCTCAGAACATCAGAGATATTTAGGGGCCTGCCACTGAGATAAATGGGATTAGCTGCCCCATGGCTTTTCTGGCTCAGAGCCTCTGCTGTGTCCCTAAAACCACAAAGGACATCTAAAATGAATCAGGGAAGCACGCATAAGAGTCTCACTACCTAGGGCTCATTTCTGGACCAGCTTTTCCTTTTTGAATTAGTCATGTGTTGTTAAAGGATAGAGATATTGGATAAGGTAAAAATCATGTCATTCTCTTCTATCTACACACGTTTTCTGTGCTGTTGGCGTACACTGGCTACAACCACTTTGGTATACTCTACTTTAATCCAGCTCAGTTTTCTCTCAAAAGTCTCTGCAGAGAAGTTTACAAATAACCACCAGATCTGGTGGCCAAATATCCATCAGAATAGTGGGGGTGGAACATTTTTTCTTACTGCAACCACAGGAAGATGTGATTTTTTTTCTTCCATGGTCACTAAGTAGCCCAGAGTAACCCCAGAATACTCTTCCATCCTAATTGCCACAGGCACACGCCTTTGAATAAAGAAAGGACTGTATTTCCCACTTCCTCAAAGCAATTACCTCTTAAGATATGCGTTAGTTCAATCTTTCCAGGATTTAAATTAAGCCAAGTATTAAATCATCCAAAGCTAACTACCTGAACAGTTTCAACATCTTTCAACATCTTACAAACAGACAGTCTTTGATGCTTGTTACTTTAAAGACACAGAATTTTGTCTGGAAATTGACCACTTATATTCCTTAAAGTAGAAGTCGAGTAAAAAAAAAAAAAAAGAACTATTTTCAGACTCTAATTAATATTTTATTATTTAGCCCATATGTGAGAAGTGCTTCGGGTCTGTAAGGTAGATTTTTATATTAACTTGAGGTACTCTAGGATGTTAAAAACCAGGGGTTTGTATTAGGCTTACAAATACACATTTGCATGTGTGTTTAGGAGGGTTGAAGAGGAGAACTCCATCTAGAAAGGATGGAGTTCTGTATTGGGGTTTTGGACTTGCACTGTTGACTTTGTCTAAGAGGGTAACATGCCAGCATGGTCACGATGGTCCTCCCTCAGAGCGTGAACACAAGCGCCGACCATCAGATCAACAACTCTTGTAAATAAGAAATTACAAATGGTTCCTTGGATATTAGTTTTGCTAATTTGACAGTGTTGAAAAATAATTTTATTCCTAATAGGAGTTCAAAGCATGACTGCTTCCTCGCCTAAATTGCCTGTTTGCAGCAATCTGAAATGGAAGTATTTTATCAGCTTAGCTTGACAGAGTGAATTTCTATTACCATAAAAAAAATAACCTCCAGTATCCGATTTCAGGTTCCAAATTGTTTCAGTTCATTGTGAATCTCTGGAAGTGTGGAGCAAAAGCACTCTATTTCCAGTTCAACACTGCTACAAAGTACCCTAAATCTGCAACTCTACAGATAAATGTCTGGGTTTTACATACAAAGAGGACAAAACTCCAGTGAAATAATTACCAAGATTTACTGTCGCGCTGTGACTGCAGGGGAGACCTGGGAAGATTTAAATGTGTTGTTGGTGGCTGCTCTCCTCCTGGGTTGCTTGGGAAGCTTCTGGTGCAGAAGACAACAAATATCAAACGGTCCAATTATGGTGATGAAAGCCCTCAGTCGACACGCTATGACCCATCACTCGGCTCTGGCAGGGAAGCATTTGATCCATACTGTGGTTTGTGGTTCGCACAGATATCGCCCGCTATCTCAAACGCCTGTCCTTTTAAAATGTATTGCACAATAGAGACCTGGGAGTTTTACGACAGCATGGATTCCAATCTTTTCAGTCCTTTTAATGAAAATTAATCATCATCCTTTTTTTTTTTTTTTTTAAAATGGAAAAAGACAAAACCAGAACTGTGCCTGCTGACGGAGTTCTGTATATCACTCCTAATTCTTTTAAATGGGTCTTTTATGTTTGCAAGAAATATGCCTTTTGTTTCTCTTTGCTGATCTACCCCAATCTATCCCCTGGATGTCCAAGCATGACTGCTGCTGACAAGGCTGTTTCCTCACCACCACTGTCTGCCAGCATCTCCCTTCCCTGTGCTCAGGAATCTGCCTGTGAAGATCCTGGAGGGAGGGTGTGCGTGTGTTACAGCCTACAGGTTACTTACGTATTCTGCTGGTGTTAAGCTACCCCCATCTTCAAAGCAGAGTCACCATCCGCTGAGAATCCTTCAGCTCTACCAATGTGGAAAGTGCAAAGCAGCAAAATTTTCAGCCCTGATGCCCAGGAGGGAGGGCCTGTTAAAACTCAGCCTATCCAGCTTCTTCACACCTATGTCTCGGGGTGGTTTTTCGCCTTGCCTGCACCAAGTCCACTTCAGCAGCCACAGAAGTGCCCCTCTGGCAATTTCAACAGCCTCTGCATCAGATCCTTGTCCTGTTTATATGTCATCTTTATTTATATGGAAGAGAGGTTTTTTCACTCCGTAAGGAGGGCTGTGGGACTAGGAGTTTGATTATTTGTTTAAGAATGAAGAGCAGAGATCCTGGGGAAAGGGCTGCTGCGAGGACAGCCCACTTTGTTTCAATAGCCTTTTTTGGAGGGGCGCTAATGTCTGCCTGTTGCAAGAAATCAGAGATTCCCCCAAGAGGGATGCCTGGCCCTGCCATTCGGTGCAGGATGAGGCATGAGCTTTCTCCCCATCCCTGCCCACCAGCTCCACGCTGACTCCAGAGCAGTGGCTGCCAGCACCGCTCCCCTCTGGCACCGCAGTCACTTCATGGCCTTAACACATGTCCCTGCTTTAACAAATCTCACCACAATGCTTACCCCTGGTCTAACATTCACGTCTATTCCCACAGCTGTATTTCTGCTATTACTATTCACTCAGCAGTTGGGTTTGATGACACGGTTTCTTGGGGTGACTCATATTTCACCTTCCATTAACCCCTGAGGCAGCTGTTATCAGGGCAGTGATTGAGTAGTTTTACAGCAAGTCTTTCACATCTCGTGCTTTCGTTACCTCCTCTCTTCCCTTTGGAGATGGACGAGGCTGGAGATGGACTCCAGCAAAAGTGTCCCCAACTGGTGCTGGGGACACTTCTAGCTCCTCCAGGAGCACTACTGACCTCAGCATTACTGACCAAAGAGGTCCCAGCTGGGAAGCTGCTCACACCACCCCACAGCAGGCAGGATGGGGGATGGAAACAGCCCCAAAGAGCTTGGAGAAAGCTGTGGTGTGCAGCAAGGAGAGGGCTGAAAGCCCTACAGGCTCAGCTCTGTAACCACAGACCCAAAGAACAGATAATTGGACCCTGTGAACCCACTCCCATTAGCTCCGCTGACCAACGGCTTCTTTCCCTGCTTTACACACAGCAGACAAGGGCTTGTGTTTCCTTTGGCCCCTTTTATATTTATCACTGTGTATTTAATTTTCTGGGTTTCTTTCAGTGGCATACAGCCCATCACAGCTTCATTCCCCAGTGCAAACCTGAAAATCATTGGGCCATGTCCTAACCCAGTTGCACCAACATATTCAGTGGTGTCAAAACTTGGCTCAGTTTTGCAGAAAAGGCTCTTCAGCGAGTCAGCTCCCCAGTAAATCTTCAGGGTTGTTAATCCACAGGCGGATCCTACTCTGATGCCATACGTGTATAGTGTTTTCCTTGGCCAGGAATAAAAGAGAACTGCTTCAGACACGCTGTGCTTCAGCTGTAGAAAATGTCTCGATTAACATTTCTTGTTTTGTTTTTGGAAACAATAGGAAGTAACAATAGACTCCAAACCTCTTTCTCGTTCATAGCCGAAGCTGACTTGCACAATTAAAGGCAATTGTTAGCTTCTTAATAGCTTGGCATTTTCCGCTGCACCTTCTAGAGAAGAGAAAAATCCAGACCGAAGGACTATTGAATTGTGGATGTTCGCTCAGCATTCTCAGTGGGCATTTTCCTCTTATATTTAAGCCAAAACAGTAAGTAATGTAGGCAGGAAGCAGAGAGAGCAATTGCTTACTGGTGACCAAAGGTAAGAAAGGTCAAACGTTTATTTCCTATGCTGCTCCTATGCGTGCAGTGCCCAGAATCTTTTAATTATATTTCATGGTACTCTGAACTCGTACAAGGACATAAAATATATTTATAGCTCACTTAAACTCTTGGTAATGAAACAGCCATCCTACACAGGACCTCTGCTAATCAACTGAAGTCTTTCTGTGCATTAACTTTAAAAATGCAAAAAAGCACTTGTTCGTTCTCCGGCAGAAATGCTTTTCACAGTTTAAAGGCAACAACAAAGAAAAGATATTTTTTTTCTGTTTGGTAACAGTTTGAGTCTGTATCAGTTGCGATGCTTGAAGTACAAAACTACAATTTCACTGGTAATGCACATTTATTATAACTGTTATTATTATCTCACCCACACTGTGCCAAACACTGAAGAAACATGTAATAAAAAGATCACTGCTCTCTAAAGCTTTTCCTGCCTAAATATGTAATTTTCTCTCTTTTAGACAACAGCAAAAAAAGGGATAATCAAACAAAGAGGTCTTTAAAGATTTCACTTAACTAATCATACTGGATGCAAATTTCTGATGAGGAGACTGAAAAGCTGCTGGATTACTTTGCTCCTGTGATTATACGCCTCACAGCAAACCTACCTGACACATCTTACACACACTTTGCACTCTGGGGATCTGCTTTAAGATGAATTTTGGGGAAGAAGACGAGCCAAACAAGTTAACTGTTCCTAAGGCTGAGATTTAATAAAGGGGTCAGTGCTTTATCATGGTACCAGCCAGCTGCCTTCGCTTTTCTTTCTCCCAAACATCACCATGCTCAGGGAAAGGAAAAAACTCAACTTGCTGGTGGAACCTTAAGTGTTCCCTGGTGTGTAATGCACTCCCTGGTGTGCGTGCATTATGATACGATCTTTAATTAGCCTATGAGGAAATTAATAATTATGTACTGAGTGCAGGATTTGGCTGCTTTACAGTAAATAATGCACCACGCTACACAATGGATGGTGATGATTCAGCAGACATCATCTATCATATGCCCTGCAAGAGGCAAGGGACCCGCGAGAAAAAAAACCTACTAGTCTAGGATCACATCATTAGAGAGAGAATATGAATAATATATTTGTGCCAGAGAGGGGGGCCCAAATTAAGACTGCACAAGAAATCTCAGTTTTAGTCTTTCGCCTTCTTGCTTTTTTGTGATGGACTACAGGAGAGATGAGGAGAGAGTGGAGTGATAGGACGAGGGGTAATGGTTTTAAACTGAAAGAGGGGAGATCTAGATTAGACACCAGGAAAACTTTCTTTACAGTGAGGATGGTGAGGCATTGGAACAGGTTGCCCAGGGAAGTTGGGGATGCCCCATCCCTGGAGGGGTTCAAGGCCAGGCTGGATGCGGCTTTGAGCAACCTGCTCTGGTGGGAGGTGTCTCTGCCCATGGCAGGGGATTGGAACTCAATGATCTTTAAGGTCCCTTCCACCTCTAACCATTCTATGATTCTATGACTACGCAAACATGAAGATATTCAGTGTTTTTTATCTGTTTCATACAGGAGACATCATCAAAGAGAAGCTGAACTGTGTAGCAGTTCAGGGACCTGATGGTGACAGGTTGGGCATCACCAGGAAGGTGATTGCACTGCTGGGCTGGACTTCATGGTGAGGAGCTGGGAACCTGATGCAACAAGAGGATGAAAGGAAAGCTCACCTGGCTCAGCTCAACCATGTCCTCTCCAGCCTGGCCAAAAACTGCTGCAACAGGATGCGAAATCCTGAAGAAACATGAACAATTCTGTTCCTTTCACAGAGCTCCTCGAGCTGGACAAAACCCAGGTGTGAAGCAGCCACAATTCCTCTGAGCTGCAGCAAGTGCATTGCCCGACATTGAAAAGACCAGCTGGTTTTGTGATGGGGACAGCCAACTGCTGTTGGCCTTCCTGTTCCCTCAGGAGGAACATCAGTGGGTGCTCTGGGGCTCTTGATGCTAGCCAAAGCAGGACCAGGAACACTACCTCTCTACCATTATTATTATTTGGGGAGCCAAATTTGGAAAGCAAAGATACAGACGAGCCCTTGATTCACACTGAACCAGGACGAACAGGATGCTCTACTTCTGCCCTCAGGTGTCACAAACAAAGCACAAAGCAGACATGTTATGGCTATGTATTATTCTTGGGTATTTCCACCTAAGCCTTTGCTTCTCCTACAGCCAGGAGGGCAGGGGCAGAGCCGCAGGCCCAGTCGGGCGCACCAGAAGAGAGCCGAAATAGTAAATTCCAGCTGCTTCCCCCATGACAAGTTTACTACATGCTGCCGTGCAATACTTTTATTGGCATTCATTAGTCCTGGAGGACCAATTTATTCACTTTTAGCAGCATTAAAACAGAGGTTGCATTTCACAAGTGGATGGCTATCCTGCTGGGGCCGTAGGAAGCCGCTCAATTATCTCCAGTGTGTTAAAAACTGAATCCAGGCTCGATGCTAATCTGAAACTGTAACAAACATTATTTCCCCGAGCCTTGATTCACTGACAGTTTGATCCCCAGCTCGCAGCCGCCTCCGGCTTTTGGGGAGGGAGGTTGGGGGCATTGGGTTTAGCTTATTTATTTCTATCATTGCCCTGCAGCTTGTGAAACCACGGAGCGGAGACGGTCACCACCGGGGTGCTCAGCAGCAACGCACGGCTGGAAAGGAAAACCAAAAGATCAAAGCCCTCAGCATTCCCAGAGAAGCTCTTCCTCCTTTTGTATCTGATTTCTCCTACATTTGGAGCTTTGTTCCTGTTTAAGAACGGCTGGAGACCACAATTTAGCATTCACATTTAACTAGGTATTTGTGGTATTCCCAAGTCAAATTAACAAGCGTGTTACCTCTTGACATATAAACACACTGTAATATTCATTCCCAGCGACACCTACAAAGAATACAGCCACTCCTGAAATTGGGGTTTGCCCCATTTCAGTGGAAATACACACACACCTGTCTACATATGTACATACACACATGGTTTTTTTCTATTTATTTGACACCCCCCCCTTAATCATCACCTCCAAGCCACTCAGTTTCAATAAATTCATGCTTTTTGACTGTACTGCTTTGAAAATAATCACAGCCCTCATGCTTTTTGTAAGAATGAAAATCCAAGCAATTTTCATGGCACTCACTATGATAATTTTTCCTGTTTTGTTTAATTTTGTTTCAGACTCTGAACATTTGGCAGCTCTCATGGGTTGAGCCAGGGAAAGAGATTAGGGTCAGTATTTTAAGGCAGCAGGTGTCGCGATCAATGTGGAAATATGTTTGTATCCCTCTTGGAGATGTAGCTATGACAAATGGAGACAACAGTTCCAGCATTACACGCAGAAATAAAGCTAGGTAATCGATAAAAAGGTGCTTTGGAGGGAAAAACTGAACCCTTATTTCTCTTCTTTCCTGATGAATGCAGTCTCACTGGGTTCCTATCTGGGCTCCTACATGGGCTGCTGTCATGGTGGCCTTTGGGCTGTTGGTCAGCCCTTGGTCAGCAGGAATCATTACTGAGCAATGTGGAAGGACTTTCTGCAAAGGACTGATCCTTCTGGGGTAGCAGTGGATTAGGAGAAGTATTTCTAAAGAGAAATCCTTACAGGCCCCTGACAAAACTGCCATTTTCACATGTCCTCTTCTAAAGAAGACAATCTAGCTGAAGCAAAATTCGTAGTGTATCCCCACCCCTGGCTCCATCAACTCAAAGCACCTGATGCTGGACTCACACTTTGCAGAACCAGGTCCTGTGAAAGCTGGGTTTTCTAATTTCTATTTCTCTTCACAGTAAAACAAATTCAGCTCATTGGTGTCTTGGCCAAATCTGCAGCTTTAACGAGAATGACTTAACACTTCAAAAATAGCTATGAACTGCTGGGTAAAACGAAGGATTTCTTTCCCTCTAACCTGGCTAATTTCAGAAAATACAAGAAATAGAATCAAAATACTCTGACACAGCCTGGGAGGGAAGTGAGGTACTGGAAAAAGCTCTTCACATATTACACCATGTAAACTGTGCTTTCAAATTCAAGAAGCTGTGTTGGTCTGAAGGGAGGAAACTAAATGAGAATGGAAAAGGGGGGAGAGAAGTAAAGCATCCTTCATCAGCCATATTAGGCATATATGAAGGGGAAATGTTTGCCAGCAAAGGCTTCATCCTCTTTCCACCCCAAGGAGGGATTATCTTTGACTCTCCCTGTAGATAGATCAATTCTCAGCCTAGTTTTCATAGGCTCAGAACACCTTCATGTTCCCATTTGTACCACTGGTACTCATTCTGCACTCTAAAACAATCAGCCCAACTACCCTAATCACACAGGTTACCAGATGCCAAAAACCTCTGTTATATCATTGGCCTCATTTATACAAGTTGTTTGTGGACCTCCCTCATGGTTTTGATCATTTGTTCTACATTGGAAGGGGCATTACACAAAACCCCACTCGTACCAATGACCCAAGGAGCATTCAGAGCCTACTCCCTCTTAGGTGGGGGCCACTGAGAATGAATGCTTCAAGAAGTCATGGTTGATAAACACCTGCAAGACATGAGATGACGTATTTTGTTCTCTTACCAGAAGATCACTGCATTTTATGACAACAGGGACATCTGGTACTCCTGCACCTTACTCAAAGCCAAGGGACTTGGGCTCTGTTCCCACCTCGTATGACTTTCCACTCATCTCCTCCCTCCACACTCCACTCACCCAAACCAAGGATTTCTGTTGTTTTTAAACAAAGTCTTTGGACCACAGGTTGAGTCTCAGACAGGCAGGATGCCCTGCAGCACATTACAGTAACGAGAATTTTCTTGGCTCTCTGGATGTGCTCCTCCAATGCCAATAGCTAATAAAGCAGAATCAACAGCTTGCTGCGAGCATTTCTGGTGGGAGAGAATAAAGTATGTTTCTATCATCTCAAATGAGAACAGACATCTTGAAGTACTCAAAGTAACACAGCCTCCTATGTCAGGACATGCCACATATTTCAGTAGCATAGTTTCAAGCTTATTGTGTATGATCTCTAAGGGGGGGCAGCATCTTGTCTCTGAAGCCCTTGATACTCCCAAATTACCACAGCACCTGGCTAGGAACATCACGTGATTCTTGGCAAATGCCAAACTGGGGGGGAATCACTGACCCAAGAGCTGATTCAGAGTGCCTACATTTCTTTTCAGTAACGGTAGCCCAGGAAATCCCAGTATTTTCCTCTTGTGAGAAACACTGAGCACCAGAGTGGAAACTGCTTTGTGTGGAAACCAGGAAACTATCTGGAAGTTGGCTGAGTGTAAACAGGTTGAAGCCATGAGCTCTGCAGGAGAGCCGTGCAGAAAAACCTCAGCTGTTTGTCTCCCCTTTTGTGCTCTGACCTGCACCCGGGTGTAATTCTTCTGCAGTCGCTGAAGGCCACATCCAGCCCTCATAAAAAAAGCTTGGCCACTTACTCTGTGAAATCAGAGGTTTTCAAAGAGATCTGTGCATTGATTCCTGAGCGTTAAAATAAACTCTGCCAACGCTTTCTTCTTAAACGACTATCTGGACATCATTAATTTCTTGCCAAATACGCCTGTGTCATCCAGTATCTTGGAAGAGCAGGTGCTTTCTTTTATGTCCCCAAGCACATGCACATTTCACTGTTCTCTGAGCACTCACAGGCAGCTTTTTTTTGAGTGGGTGACAAAACGTGGTGACAGCTGCTGAAACCGAGATGCCTCATCTACCTTTTCTACCTAATCTGACTTCTGCAAGGGATGGAGCGGCTCATCAATTTGGGGTGTGCAAGCCCTTGCAGAAGGCACCCCGGTGCAGTACTCTCATCCCAGCAACTGCCACTGCCTTGCTTTATTCCCTTTTCTTTCTACAAAAGAGAATATTGTGCCTATGCCATCTGTTAAGCGAAGAGCTGCACGCACGTTGCAATACACCCTGCAGCGCACGTCGGAGCCTTGCAGATTAAATGTGAAGAGAAGAGGCTGGGAGGGGAGAGAAAACTCCAGGTGCTGGAGCTGTTACAGGTGAGCCTAAGCGTTTGCTTCCCCGAGGCAGCTACCTGTCAGTATTAATCTTGCCGAGCCCAGGAATGCGCCTCAGCAGACGCCGCACCCCATTCCAGGAAACCATAAATACCAAATGAGATGCTCGGCACCACACATGAAAGTGTCTTCTTTCCACCCAGCCTGACTGTGGGGGAGTGACGGCTGGATTACCATCAATCCTGCCTCCTGCTGGGGTCTTCTTAAGGAGGTTCCTTGGGGAAAGTGAGGAAGGAGGAGAGAGTGGGTGCCTGCTGCCTTCCTCCTAAGGAAGTGTTCAGAGAACCCCCTCATTTGTTTCTCAATCCTGGATTGAGAGGCCTGGGGACCCTCTTTTTTATTTCCAGGTTAAAGGACTTTCTCCCTCTTCTCAAAACCAACCCTAACCACAACAATCCTTGAGATCCCTCCTTACAAGTACTTTTAATAACGCAACCCAGAGGCAGAGCTGGGGAGGAACCGGTCATCTTCTGAATGGTGCTGCCCAAGTACCATGCAGGAGGGGGCACAAAACAACCAAAGATGCTTTGAGCAGCGCAATTTTGCCAAACAGGGTACCCCTGGCCTGTCAGAAAAACACACTGTGGGTGATAAACACTAATTTTGCAAAAATGTTTGACTCCTGGGTTTCTTTTCCTCCCCTTGCCTTGTCATCTCACTAGGAAAAGGAATAATTTTCACAGATATTGTTAAGCTTCCTGCTTATCTTAAAGACCTCCCTCTTCTTGATTCCTCCCTCCTCAGCTTCCCTGTCCCTACAAAACTTTTGTTGGAAGACTAAAGTGTTTTCGGTCTGTTTGTGCTTTTCTGTTTGGAAAAGATGCCTGTGCACAGGCACTGCTTGAGGTTAAATGTTCAGTGAGGAGACCAGCAGAAGGCCAATGCAAGACTGATGTCTGGAAAGGCAAACATCAGGTGAGCCGTGGAAGCCATCCCCATGTCCCCATCATGTCCCTGTAGAGATGTCTGAGCCCGCTGCCCCACAGGGTTCTGGGACCCACTGCCACTTCCCGCCTGCCTAAGGATAGCCAGCACTCTCCTGCAGAGCTGAGCCCATGGCCAAGGCCACCAACTGAGGCCACACACTACAATTTCAGAAGCAGAGCCCCAACATGGGGAGTTACCACAAAAAAGAGCGTCCCTGGCTAATTAGGGGCTTCTGGATCAAAAGCGATATATTTAAAGTCCAAGCCTCAAGGCTTGGCTCCAAGGAGCCAACAGTGCCGATGCCAGGGGTGGTGGGAGACAGCCAGCTTGTCCAGGCTGGGACTACCAGACGGACACTGCTGACTCCAGAAGTACTCCCTTCCACAACCTTTGAAACAAAGGAATTTATTTAAAACACAACAGCATTTTCACATTTTGAAGCATAACTAGCCCCTGGAAATTTTCTTTCCTGTTTCTACATTAAAAATCTTTTAGGCAGCCCCTCTCCAAACCCAAACTGCGCAATGTCTCCACAGAACAGCCACAGCTGAGAGTGGTGGCAGCAGGACATTGGGGCAGTGCTTTTGGGGACACAGAATCACATGGGGTTGGAAGGGACCTCTGGAGACCATCTAGTCCAAGCCTCCTGCCAAAGCAGGTTGCACAGGAAGTTGTCCTGGCGGGTTTTGAACGTCTCCAGAGAAGGAGACTACCCACTGCTTTGGTCTTGTCTCAATCCTTTTCTGCACAGAGAAGTCCCACATCTCTCAGAACACATCTTCTGGTACATGGGCCACCAAATTTGGATACTTTACAATTTCAGACTGGCAGGGCTTGGTTCGTGTTATCATCAGCTGAGAAAAACACTTGGAAAATTCAGATTCAGGTCCAGATTCTGTAGTCCAGGGTAGGACAGTTCAGAGCTTTGCCTGCTGGACTTAACTCCACAGCATTCTGATCATGCAAATAAATATATGTTTATATGCTGCTCTCCCCAACCTGTCCTTTTAGGGGCTGAAGCCCTAGATACTGTGGGTTAAATAAGTCCATTGCTCTGACAAAGATACATTTGGTTGAATTTTAAATGAAGCCTTTAGAAATCTCTAAAATTTTAACCATCAGTGTGTAAAAGCTTTGAGGACGTTCCCCACCTTTTAACATTTAAAACAATGATTAATCTTCATAAGAAATATGTAATTGTCTAAAACTAACTCTTGAATAATGTTAATTATCTGCATGGTCTGTGTTTCAGCATATGGGATTTCCAGCTACCAGCACTGGACACTATGAAAGCTTTTACATGACATCAGCCCTCCAGTGAGCAGCAACCCACAAAATACACAATTTTTAATCTGAATTTGATCACCACAGCTTCAAAATCCCAGAATTTACGAGAGCTACAAATAGCTTTTAGACAGTGCAGTGGGGAATAAAAGCCAAGATTTTTTGGTTTGGCTTGTTGATAGTTCCTGAAAACATGAAACAATTCTGAAAGGACAGATTTCCTGGCTCACAGCTAAAGGTCATTGGTCACACAGGGAGCGCTCGCCGAGTGCACCAAAACGATGAGGAAGGAAAGACTGGCACAACATTGCAGTATTATTAAAAAGTGATTTAAATGGGGGAAAAGGGAGAAAAGAGAGGGACGGATGAGGATTAGCCTCTCAACAAGCGAGCTTTCATCAAGACTAGAAAACCAGCCTTGTTCCTTGCTGCTTGCAGCCCCTTGGTGTCACTCCGAGCACTGCTGTCTCTGCCTCCCTCTTTCCATCCCTCTGTCAGCCAGGCAACCCCATCCCCTGCCACCAGCCCAGGCTGCAGGGCTCCATCCAGGCATCGCAAATATCTCCTCTAGCCCTTCCTGCGTGGGCCAGAGCCTTCTCCAAGCCCATCTCCTGTAACAGATAATGGAGACACAGGTTCCACTGGGAAGGACAGGAGTTCCACAGTCACGTGTCTTTGTGCAACACTGGCGTACAGTTGTGTGACAGGCACAAAAAAAGCTCATTTTCCCAAGGAATCTCCCCCAAAGCTGCCCAGTGGTTTATAACTTGCTCCCACCACAATCCAAAAACCAAAGCACTTCACTGGTTAACTGGTTTTGCAGCCAGCAGAGGGGGCAACAGGCAGTGCTCATGGCTTTCTTGAAACCACCTGCTTGAACAAAGTTCATTGTCAAAGTATTTCATTTTATCATAACAGATACTGAAAATTTACTGTCTACTCAGATGATACCAGTTTGAAAACAAGCACATTCTGCAATTAAAATCGCCAGCACACTTATAAAACTGGCAGCATCTTTAAAACAATACTTAGTCTGATCAGAGTCCATCCCAGCTCCCTCCAAGACTCCACGGCTTGTTTTCACTTTTATTATTTATGTTTTTCTTTTAAAGTATGGGGTATATATAATTTTCCAGTCAGATAAACTCTGACTAAAGCCAACCCAGAAGCTTCCAGCAGGTCCCCCCACACAGTCTGTCCACCCAGGTAACTAGAGCCCCCCCTCCCGCCGCCCCCGCCCAGTATGACCAAGAGCCCTGGCACATCAGAATTAACAAAGAATTTATGCATATAATCCTGCTAATGAAATACTGCCACTCTGACCTCAACCTTCTCCCTAACACTGACTTATCAAAAGCATATGCTCCCATCACTCATGGTCTTTTTGTTTTTTTTAATAACTAAAACCAATTGGTTGTAGAGCAAAATACCAGCTTTTCAGTTAAAGGTTACCAGCAAGCCAATGGCCACATGTATAGCTTGAATCTACTGCCCCCAAATCTTGCTAACTACAGTAAACTAAACCAAGCCACCAAATGCCCCCCCGCCTCTAGCAAGCAGCTAAGCAATACTGTGGGTTGTTAAACTTAAAATCTAGTCCTGGCAAATCCTGAAGGAAAAGCACCCCAGAAGGTATGTGCCCCCTGTTATGCAGAGAGAGCACTCAAACCATAGGATCCTATTCCACATATATCACTTTTGACTATACGCCTATACCTATCATATGTCACCCGTATTTCACATGTATATTTTCTCTAGAAGTACTTTCTATGACACAAAGGACACTCTGCTCTTGCCCACAAAGTCTTTGTGCCCAAAAGCAGCTAAGTGAGACTGAAGTGACAGATCATAATTCCTTGCAATGGGACAAAGCCATAGCTCAGAATAGAGGAACTCTGACAGTTTAGGATTTTACAGAACGCAACCTGCAAGGATGAATTATTCTCCAAAGCAAACTGTTGCACGCTAGCATCGAGAATATTTCTTCAGAGGCAGATTGCTGTAGCTTTGCTATTTTCTAGCTGGAGCTTCGGGGCAATTTACAAGTAGAGACTATTGCCATGATCAGTGGTGAGATTACAGAAGCAAGATTTGCTGGGATGAATCTAAAAAAGACAGCTCCAGGCCTAAAATGTGCCACACCTGCTAGGAGAGAATATATGAATAATCTGATCCCCAGGCTGTAAAAACTAGAAGAAAGGATTGGACACCCTCATCTAGTGGAGCCCCCCCCCACTACATCTTCCTCCTACGGCCAAAGGAAACCACCGATATGAAGCCGAGCTGTGCGTCGAAACCTCTGCAGCCCCAAACCTCCTCTCTAAGCTGCTGCCGAGGAAATCCAACACAACCAGAAGACAGCCGGTGCCAGAAAGACAAGAAGCCATCAATCTGACATTAAAAAATTCTGTTATTCAACAGCTCTAACCAGCACTACCTGTAAAGCAACTTGTTACCTGTGAGACTAATAACATTAACTGGAAGACAAGGTGGTTTCTACAGCCTTGTTTCAGGAGCTGAGGTGATTCCCTTGCCCCATCACCAGAACTCCCTCCATTTTAAGCCACCTATGCAGCAGCTAAAGGTAAAATAATAATATTGCCTATAGGTAAAGTCATGCTTGAAACTCAGATGCACTATGATTAATTTTTCTTTTGAATTATGTCTTGCATAAATTATAAATGTCATATCGATTGCAAGGGTAGTTAAGCAAACTAAAAATGTGTGACGGGAGCAGGAGACATCTTCTTGGCCTTGTGGGCTCAAGTGAGGTTAATCCCACTGCAAAACAGCAATGGTCTGTGCGTTACAGTCTTAAAGTCATACTTGGCTTATTGAACACCTACTTTGTTTGATGCTTAAAAGAGACTAGGGTATGCACCACAGCAATAAAGCTCTATTTTTGTAAAATGCTGGGGAACAAAACAAACCAAAACAAACAACAGGGAAATCCCTCACAGATCTAATCGTCATCATTCCCTCTTTTATATGCTTGGTTTTGCTTACTATTATTCCTGTTGCTGTTATTATTATTAATCCACCCAAACATGAGATTCATAATAAACCAGTTGTTCATTAGGCAATTTCTGCTTGTCAATATAATCCTCAAAGCTCCCATCAAATGTTGCACTCTCTTACACGACAGATGTAGAGCTATGATCCTTCAAGAGTCTGTGGCAAAAAGAAAGAGCAGATCTACCAGCCAATGCTGCGACAGGCAATGGAGAGAGAGGATGCCAAGGATGGTGGATGCTCTGCATTGACCCTTGCAAGGAACTGAATTTCAGAGGTCAGCGAGTGCTCTCAGTGGCAGCTACATCAGGTCCCATTCAGACAATGAGCAACCACCATTGTAACATTCTTTTGAAAATCCCAGTTATCGCTTTTTGAGGCAGGTGAAAATCAATTAATTTTGAGCTTTTAAAGGAATGCCTTTGCTCTGGTCAACCCTGGCCACACAGTTACAATACACTTTGCAGAGATGCACTGCCTTTTCTTTCTACTCAGTGTAAAAGCACTTAATCTTGGTTATCAGCTCCCTGAAGGTCAGGCTTATTTCTTTAGATCTATTATTTACTGCTTGAGATTTCCAGTTCTACCTTTCTGGCTGTTATAGCTTCTTTCCCCAACTCCTATTCTTTTCGTGATAACTCCATATGATGACTGTTGATAAAGTTAGGAGGGCCAAGATTCTAAATGCCTGACCTTCTTCAAAATCTGATAATGGATACAGTTTCTGAATCATAGGTCATCTCAATTTTGCCAATAAACCATTTATTTCCAGTGGCCTTCAGACCTTGACGCTTACTGTGCACTGCAAAATGGATTCTTCAGGGAACAATAAAAGTAAGAGAGCCATCCTCAGCTTTTGCTTAGCACATTAGGAAGGATGCTGTACTTTGGAGAGTATGTTTGTGCACAACATCTTATGTGCCACAGTCCTTAAGACCTTCATGGTCTTAGTAATTAGTACTTAGAAAATACTGCACTTTTTGATGTTTGTATAACCCTGAAAGTTATAATGATCTAATACTGAACCACAGAATCATAGAATCATTTGAGTTGGAAGGGACCTTAAAGGTCATTGAGTTCCAACCCCCCTACCATGGGCAGGGACACCTCGCGCCAGACCAGGTTGCTCAAAGCCCCTTCCAGCCTGGCCTTGAGCACCTCCAGGGATGGGGCATCCAAGACTTCCCTGGGCAACCTGTGCCAGTGCCTCACCACCCTCATTGTAAATAATTTCTTTCTGGTCTCCTTTTCATTTGCAACCTTTATAGAAAAGACAAGAAAACTCCACATCCCCTTAAACCCTCCCCATCTACCGAGGGCTGTCCAGTTCACCTTTACCATAATTTTCAACTTACAGCTCAGGGCACGGTGCCAAGTTTTGCATCACTACCTCCAACGTTACCCTGCTGTGGTAAGAGCCAATTAGGCCATGCCTGCAAAAGCTGTGTGGGTGCCAAGGTACACATATCTGTTGGTACGAGTGCCTGCTTCACTGAAATGGACTTCTCAAAACGACACGGTCTTGCAAAAACGATTCCGATTCAAGGTTAACATTTTATGCTGATCATTGGGCAGGATGCAGAGGAACGTGAATCCCAAGCGGTGCTTGGGAAGTGAAGCAGGGACTGGACCCTGAGCTGGGGGGGAATGAAACGGGTTTACTTACTGTCAAAGCTCCTGTGCTGCGCTGTGAGGGTCATCTGCACAGAGCGACCAGCCTCTTTCATCATAGCTTCAAATTCACTTCGGCTTTTGTTTGCAAAGTTCTCCTCCATCTCGCTGGTGCAGCAGGTATAGCCTTGCGGGCAGATTCGCAGGTGCTCCCCTAAAATGAGAGAACATGTAGTTGAATGGCCAGGCCTGGAAAGCAACCTGAGCACAAAAATACCCCAGCTCCCTAGTAACCTGGATCTGCATCAGGCTGTACATGTTTACCCCCTAATTTGAGTTACCCTGCATTAGTACAGTGGCTGGTCTGAATGCAGGTACAAATTTTCTCTCTCAAAGGACATTAAGTTCATACATAGGGCAAGGAGAAGGGAAACACAAGTGTCTCCTGATTGAATATACCCTTTGCTATAGGGAAGGACAGGAAAGGTAAGAGGACTCAGCAGTCAAAGTGAAAAATTCTTTGGTATGGGTGCTCCTCCTGCCCTCTGCAATCTCTTCATGTAGAGAAGCAAGCGTTTGAATAGGCAGAGTCAGCAACATTTTAAAAATAATTGCTTAAGTTTTTATGAGTCCTTACAAACACAGACACCTGCAAACACACCCCGTGTTTCTCCTTACCCAGCAATAACAATTCACTTGAATGAACTCAATATCAGGGTTTGTCTTTTTGGGGGGGGGGGGGAAAGAGTAAAAAAATCACTTGTTCCAAGCACATACTGAGATAAACCAATTAAAATGAAGTTACCATGCCTAACAGAACTTGATTGGGATCGCCAATGATTTTGCTGGCAGTTTTAGAGGACTCCTGTCTTAACATCACAGTTGAGCTGAAACATATATTGAAAATTGTGCTTTATCTTGTGTGTCTCGACAGCTTCAAATTCTGAACCTGCACAGTCCTCCAGAGCTCCCAGTAAAAGTCTTTCACTGTGTAGAGCCCTTGGCAAACGGGTGCCTTTGGGTAGAGGGTCTTTGAAACGGGGCACATGCCTACCCCTGTGAATGCTGTGCCATTAGCAGCCTGACTAAGAGCCATTTTAACAGGTGTGCTGGGTAGTTGATTTATTTTAGGCAGAAGCCATTCTGGCTGAGTTTGCATTTTGCAACCTTCACGGGGCACTGGGATGAGCCCACCCTTGGAAAAGGGGTTATCACCTGCATTTGCACCCGCGGAGCAGCTTTCCTGGCTGGGTGATGGAAACTGCTGGGTTGTACCAGCTTTCATAAGAGAGTAACTCGCACCATCGGGCTTGTGTCTTACTCCCAGCTGAGAGGAGCACCCCAACTCCCCCGAGTTCCCAGTCCCCATTGCACCGTGCCACCAAAGCAACGGGAACAGCAGCAACTTGCTTCGATATAAAAACTAAGAGTCAAATACAAACATCAGATGGTTCAATGCTTGCCACACCAAACGCAATTTCGGTTACAGGGCCTGCCTAAGCCTTGCCTTCTTTCCTTCATAAACCAGACTCCTGCAGCTCATTCCCTGAGCTCATTTCTGCAAAGTTGCATTTGGGCCAGGAAGCCATGGTGGGACTGCTGACACGGGACAGACAGTCAAAGCAACCATCTTTTTGACAAGACACACCTCTGATTCCTCTCAGGGCAAATTTAAAACTTTCTTCTTGTCCAGCCACTTCCGTGTGATTTCTGCTGCCACATAATTTCTGACAAGGACAGAAGTTCTGTTGATAGTTCTTTTACTGCCATATTTTACTGCCATATGCATCCTCCCACGCTGCCTTTGTTGCCCTCATGACACCCAGATTAGAGTGCCCAGCCTCTCTGAAAGACCTATAATCAAGGAAATGGATCCCAAAGGATCCGAATGGTTCCAAAACACTGCCTTTGTCACCACCAGCTCAGTAGCCCATAAGTTTTGCAGATGTGGTTCTGCAAGCCCTTGCACTCATTAGCACCCAAAACCACAAGCAGTCTTCCCATTTCTCCATCCACCGTCACCCACCAGGGCTGGCAGGTTCCACCTGTGCCATGAACAACCCTTTACAAATCCCCTGTTTGAGTAAACCAACGGGAATTGACCTGCACAGGCTGTAGAACCCAAAGAATAGGCTGAGGGACTTGGGTTTTTTCAGTCTGGAGAAGACTTAGGGGGGTTCTGAGGAATACTTGTAATTACTTAAAGGGTCGGTGTCAAGGGGATGGGGCCAGTCTTTTTTAGCGGTGCCCAGTGACAGAACAAGATGAAATGGGCACAAACTTAAACATAAGAAGTTCCATCTAAACATGAGGAGGAACTTCTTCACTTTGAGGGTGGCAGAGCCCTAGAACAGGCTGCCCAGAGGTGGTGGAGTCTCTCTCTGGAGACATTCAAAGCCCACCTGGACACATTCCTGTGGACCTACTCTATCAGGGGGGTTGGACTAGATGATCTCCAGAGCCCTCTTCCAACCCCATACCATTCTGTGATTCTGTGAAAAGGGGAAAGCGTGGAGATTGCCTCTGGGGAAGAACAGAGCCTGCCCCTAGGAGGAAGATGGAAGAGGAGGAAGAGCCCCGTGCTGCCCTCGAGCTCCCCGGCTGGCGGTGAGGAGTGGCAGAAGTGTGAGGCACTAATTAAAATGTGACATGACCAGACAAAAACCCTGCACGCTCCTACCCCGGGCAAGGCAGAGAGCTCCTTCCTGCAGGATGGGCCTCAGTCCAATGCCTCCTTGTGCCAGCAGAGCTCCACACAGCCCCTGGCACCACGGAACTGGGAGGGGGGAAAAAAGAAAGACAGGGAGCTAAAATTGCTTAATTTTAAACAACTTTGCAAATCGAATATAGAACGTTTTTAATGCTTGAATTCAAGCAGTTTCAGTCCCTTCTGAAGCAACATTTATCTTCACTTTCTGCAGGCACCAGCGTAGAGCTCAGCACCTCGACACTTCATCCCAGCGGGGAGCAAGGTTTTTATCATTTGTCTTTGTAATTCAAACTGAGCGCACACAAACCAGTCTCGCAGCCCCACAAAAACACTTTGCTTTCTTTGCTTTTTAACTGGGCCCACCCTGGAAATGTTCACTATTTAACCTTTATTTTACTGACTCTGAAACAAACGCGCTCTGGACAGT
>BJBW01000603.1:1876-156495 GCA_004320125.1 Scolopax mira | reverse complement strand
GAAGATAACGGATACACTCCCGGGGACTCAAGCCAACCCTGGGTCATGCCCAAAGAGAACTACACTATCCTCTAGGAGTCTAGAACTGAAACCCGGCCATCTCTCCCCAGCCCTTGGCTTGCCAACCCCTCAGCAGAACACCCAGGTGCTTGGGGCACATCTTACAGCTCAGCTAATACCAGCTCTTAAGTCCACTCTGGATTTAAGACACATTTGTAAGAGAAGACACATTTGGGATGCTCAGCTTCCCTTCAGAAAACTATCAGCTTTGCCCAAGCCTCTGGCAGCCGAAACACAGTGGTTCAACCTGTGTCTCCCTGGAAGCACCATCCCTCCTGCACAGGCTGCCGAAATTGGGATGGGATATAACCCACCGACTTCACGGTCTCTTGGTAAATGGAGACAGGGCAGAGCATGCATGAAAACAGCATTGAACAAATATCTCATTTATGATTAACTGCCCTGAAGCGGAAAGAAATAGGCAAGGAGGCTGTTGACAAGAAAATATCGCGCTGCCCGGCTATGGGCTTGGATTGTCCTTCGAACACCCTCTCAGCTGGCTGGCTTAGCAGATCATTTTGGCTATCAAATTCATTACTGTCTTTGAGAATGCTGAATATTAAATCACTTGACCACTTTCCCGCGGGGAGGGAGGGAGCCGGGCTGCTTTGTGGCAGGATCCCCGCAGAGGAAATAGCCCTGCTCATAGCCACCACTGACACGAGCTGAGACGGGGCTCAGCTCCCCTGTTTTCTTCCCCAAGGGCTTCTGGCCTCACTGCCCTGGCCAAGGCAGGCTCCCCTGGGCTGTGGACTGTGCCAGGAGCTGCTGTGGCCCGTGTGGGGTAACGCACCGGGGCAGCAGGATCTCAGCTCACTGAGTTCAGAAAGATGCTCTATCCATTCTCTGTGCTGCGTTCCACCCCACAACGAGACTCCCCAGCCACAAAAACCAGGGAAAGGCAGGCCCAGGCGTGTAAAATACAATTCTGAGAGAAGAGTCCCTGGCTCCTTTAACCGTGTAAATGGTGCTATTTCTATCCTTCTCACCGGATGCTGGAGATTGAATTCATTACAACGTTTGCAGAATGTCTGGGGTTATTTGGATATGTCAGAGTATCTAAATGCAAATTATTACAAAATCTTTCCTCCTGGAGGTTAATTTATTTCAGGCTGTGATAAATCCATCAGGATTCTTCCCTCATATTTGTAACCCTCCTCCCACTCACTCTCCAAACTGCTCCAAAACCTCATCGCATGCTGCTAGACTAAAACTGACCCCCGGCTGCAGCAGTCCAGCCCCTTGCACCTGGACACCTACAGCCCAAAACGCTCTTTGGGGACTTCTGGGGGGACATGTCTCAGGCAATCAGGCTAGCTGAAGCCCCACACTGCTGAGCTCCCCCTGTCACACAGAGCAGGGATGCCAGGATGCAGCCCCCACCGGTACCACTGAACACGAGAGCATCTGGGAGCCAATGGCTCCTGTCCTCTCCTACTGTCCCTGGTAGGCACTACGGGCTTTTGGCCTCTGCCTCCTCAACACCAAAATCCCATCCAGACCAATAAACTCCACAGCCAGGAACTGAGAACAAAACAGCTTAATTCAGACCATGGCTTTTTAGTCGTGTCGTGTCCCCCCTCCCTTTTTTTTTAACCATGTCAAAGTGTCTGCAGCTGACGCAAAATGAGCCTGGAGGTGGTACAGATGTTAAATATAACATCTGGCTGTGCAGGCAGTGCAAGGAAAGTAAATCCTCTCCCTTAGGCCTCCCAGCTTTTCCCGCTTCAGGTGTTCCTGTCCCCATCTCTCTTGAAATACATATCTTTAAAGAGAACATGATTTGGCACATGCTGATAAGCAACCGACAGCACAGCCTCTAGCTCTGGCATATCATGATGCTACCTTGTCACAGATAACTCCTAGAGGAAACAGGGGCACCCAAAAAACATTTGGACAGGGAGACAGTCCTGGCTGACCCTCCCAGGAAGAGCTCTTCCTGCCCTTTTCCTTCAGGATACACTGAGAAACATCAGCTGGGAAGCCACTTCCAAACACCTACGCCCCCTAATATCTGTGCACGGTGTCTGGGGACTACAGCTGGTCTCTCACGGTAGCTGTTAACACCAAACTCAACCTCTATTAAGGAGAGCACAAATCAGGAATTGCCCATCTTGCAAAGGCAGGTATTAGCCAAGCGCTGTGCAGCCTGGTTCTTTGATTTGCAGTCAGCTGTTGGCAGAACATGCTATCTTCTATTTTCTGATTGTGTATTAAGAGTATCAGCTCATTTGCCTTTGGTTTGCGTGTAGTGTCAGGGGAGTCATAGCAGGCCTGAATCCTAAGTATTATAAGGCAAACCTTCAAATTTTGATCAAAATGCAGCGAACCACGCTATTCCCTAGAATTAGTGATACCACAGGATGAGGATGTGCAGGAGGGGCAGGGGTAAGGGCTGGCCAAGAAATCAGGGACAGAATACAGGTCAGTGGTCATGAAGAAGGGTTGTGCTCACTTGGAGTCACGATTTTCCTGCACTATCACGCTCAGAATAAGTAGAGGTGGCAGGGTGCAGCTGGGAGCCTGGACTCTGGATGTATGGGGTGAGTCAGTCTGGGACCTAACCCAGCAAGTGGGGAGAGGAGAACCTGAGAAAAGCTGTCTGCTCCCCCAGCACCCTGCAGGAACCCCTGCAGGGGGGTGAGAGCCAGGTTAACCTCAGCCAGCCCAAGGCCACCACATATTGAGGACTGTGGGAAGAGAAGGCACTGTCTCGCCTGCTTCATCTGCACTGGCCTCCCCACGCACAGCGCTGCTGCCTCCTTGCTCCAGTAAGGCGAGAGGGATTTGGCCCCAGCACAACCAGCTCCTCTTTCTCTCTCTACTCTCTGAGTAGCTGGGTGTCTCCAGGGACTGGAAACAAGGGCATGGAGTCTTTCCAAGCTGCACGCCACAGGTCTGAATTTGTCCCGTGTCAGCAGCTTTTATAATGTCTCACCCTCTGCCGGCTGATCAAATAGCTCGTGCTATTGGAGATGAACTCATGTTTCTGCTGCAGATAAAGAAAACAAGCACCACGTTCCACATCAGTGATAAAAACAGCAAACTGGAAAAAAATATCTAGAGAATATGTTTATCCTGTTAGAGCAACGCACGCATTTAAGATGGGACAATGGCAAAACGTTAAAAGCTTGTTCCCACAGCTCGTCATTCAGACCAGGATTATAGCAGCAGAAGTGAAAAACCAAGAGCAGATAATCCATAAGATTTGCTCTTTTCACTCCTTACCTTTTCAATTCTTGCCAGGGTTTAGTAAATTATCAAAAGACCGTTAACCAAATAAGACAACTTAATCTGGCTTCTGCGTGGAGCTGGCTCCCTCCCAGGTCAGCGCTGCTCTGTAACTGCATTACTGTGGAACTCCCACACAGTGCAGAGATACAGGTATTCCTGAGAAATACCACAACTGGCATCCTCCTTGGGGCAGAAAACCACCGACAGACAGGAGGGACTGCCCTGTTTCCCACTGACAAGAGCCAAGCCTGGCTCCGAGGGAGCAGGGCAGGAGGGTGCAGGACACACTGAAAGGGGATTTCCTCTTTATTTGCTCTGTTCTTGCGTTGAAATACTTCGGGCTCTGAGGCTGTCAGCTCAGTGTCACACTTCCAGGCTGGAAGTGCAGTATCAATTTGTTTAATCCTAGACCCTGATGTCAGAGGAATTTATAAGGCAGGCAAACATGGGCAAAAAAAAAAAAAAAAAGTTAATTAACAGAGGAAAAAGAGCCACCTCCGTGTCCTAGAAAAATATTAAGTACAGAGTAGATAAGACTGCCTTCAGAAATGTCAGTTTGAAAATCCCAATGTCATCTGTGTGTGTTACAGTGGCAAACTGCCCAAAGGAAGGGAACACAGAAAATGTCACAAATGCTGACAACAGGCTTGATTCTTACCGAAAAGAACGGCACAAAAGCACTTCACTCATGCATTGCTCCTTTAGGTTTGGGGACTGTCGTTCTGAATGAACCCGCTGCTCCAGAACACCCTTCCCATCACTCTGCTCCCCAGTTTCTCACTCTGGACCTGGACCTGCCCTTAGCTACATGGGCCTGGCTCTCCTCGCAATTCCAATCTATCCACATCCAGCAGGAATAAGCACAGGGTGCAATGATCCAAGCCTGTGTTTAAGGACAAAGTAGGAAGCCCTTTATAATTTGCAACAGAAAATATCTTTTTCAGCAGTTTGAGAGAGGAATGAAGGAATGAGGGCCAAATCCCCACATACCACAAGTGATGAAGGACCTCCTATCTAGTAGAACTGACTGAACACACCAAAACCCAATGCTCTCCAGATCCAATTTTGGGCACTGGACCCACCACTGGGGAGCTTCTGAGCAGGTCTCTGCTCCAGGAAAGGAGAGGATCCATTTTGAAAGGCTTCAAAGGGGAGTGAGGACATGGTCTACAATTAGCACTCTCCAAATAAATCAATCTTGAAAGAAGCCTTCAGTTCAGACTGGATCAGTTGCAAGGATCATGGAGAAATGCACAGGGAGTTCATTGTTACGCTCTTTCCCTTTCTCTGAAAAACTGAAAACACTTAAAAAGAATCATAGACAAGGGAAGAATTATCTTGTCTCTTCACATGACACACAACTTCAATATGTCCCCACAAGTGTTGTAATCCATCACGATCAACCTCCTTCAGAGTTGTCCTGAGCACATCAGCTTCTCACCAGATGTTTTGGCTTTTTGTTTTATTTTTTTTTCTCCTTGGAACAAAGAGTCTTTTTATCCTCAGTTTGCTCCTAAGATAAAATCAAACTGGAAACCTATCACTCTTATCAGATACACCTTCGTTGGAAGCTTCATAACAACATAAATATGTTACTACACAAGAGGCAAAGCACTTCATTAAGCAGAACTTTTTTCAATTTCTTCACAGAAAAGTATTTACTGGAGAAACTGTCCACACTTTCCCATGTCCTGGCAGTTTGCTGCCAGAAGGGTCAGGCTGGAAAAAGAATCTCAATAGTAAACTGAAGATTAAAGATGCAGTTTCCACTAAGAGGTTTTAGAGGTGATGGCTTTTGATTTCCATAGGAAAAAAAAAATGTTTTGAGGCTATAATTCACATAAACATGATGGGAACCTGAGGAAGGGTTTGGTTTGAAACAAAAGGCTCCTCCAGTCCCCCTGTTGAAGCCCTGCAAAGAAAATGGTGATATTGCACTTTGGGTCATTTTGGGATAAAGAGACCAACAAGCTTCAGCAAGGCTTTTGCTTGAGAATGGGTTGTGCTCTTGGTCAGCCCCAATCACTTCATTACAGAATCACCTAGGTTGGAAGGGACCTTTTAAGATCATCTAGCCCAACCAATAAAAAAAAAAATATTAAAATTGCAAAGAACAAGCCTGGATTCACCTCTCATGGAGAAGGTGGGTTTTAGAGAACATTTCCTTCTAACCACAGCAAAGCTGCTCAAGCAGCAGATTCTGGTTATGAAGATGATGAAAGTCATCTTCCTGGGTTTCAGACATGTGCTCAACACTGGGCTCCTGGAAGGCACCTCCCTATTTCTTACCCCTCTGCCACCCTGGCAGGATGCTGTTATGAGCAGGACGTACCACAGCAGAGAAGGGAGTTGGGCATGATGCACACAGCTGCCCACCTTAATGAACCACAGTCCTGGTTGTTAGCTCACCCAAGGAAGGACCTCACACTGCTTCCTCCGGCTGAGCTGAGCTCAGCAGGTAGCACTGGGTAGCCCTCATGTTAGCACTGGGGGCTGGGGGGGCAGCTCATTGCCGTCCCTCTGGAGGATGTGTGTGTCCATGAAGGATCTTGCCTTCTTGCACCAAGGAAAAAATTAAACAAACTAAAAACCCCCAACCACTCTGTCTACTGGTAAGAATGAACCTGACTTCTGAGTTTGCAAAAGAACTTGTCTTTAAATAGTTATTAAACAAACTAAGTTCTTGGATCTGAATCTGATTCTGAGAGTTCACAAAAAAAATGCCTATGCCTAAAAATTTAAGAAAATAGGTTTAATGACGCTCATTAATCTTTAATTCCATAAATGTGTGTACACTTTTCAAAATTAAAAATATAAAGATTCCTGTAATGAATTGTGTGAACCCCAAAAATCCAAGATCATCCTTTTTCAGATCTTAGTAAAAATGTAAGAGACTTCACCTATGCAGAATTGTTGGCTTGGGCCATAAATGAGGAGTGTTTATACCTCCTCTACAACTCTTTGCTGTATGTGTTGGCAGGGTTGTGGGAAGGTGCAGGATTGGAGGGGCAAGTTCTAGTTGCTGAGGGCTTTTTTGATTTTGTAATTTGAAGCTTTTGTCAGCCCCAGAAACACTTGGTTCTTCTTCAGCTAGTGCTTTGCTTTATTTGTCTCAAGTTTTGGCCAGCAGCAAAAGCACGGAACAACTGCAGAGCCCTTTCCTACAATTTGAGCCACCATGAAAGGAAACAGCAAATACAGGGTCATCTTGTGGGAACATGAAATTGTAGACTTCCAGCTGGACAAAGCTGATGCAGCTGATGTAGAACTTGGACGGACAAGTACCAGTATCAAGGCTGGAGCCCACAGAAACCTCAGGCTACTGCATGTGAGAGATGTGCAGCAGCAGGAATTCAATATGCTGCCTTCCACGTCTGCAGAAGCACTTCAGTGAGACCTGTGCCATCGCTCTTCTTTTTATACCTCCACCTGATCCTCCAAAAGCAGATTACAAAAAGCAGCCTGTAAACCCAAAGATGCAATGGATACCCATAAGGAGCTCCTCTTCTACCCTTACAATTAATCCAGGGGTATGAGGAGATGAGGGCACTGATTTGGTCCTGCCACAACTGATTCATGAAAAGATTTCTGTTTCCATGGAAGTCAGACCATCACCTCTCACCTCCACACAGAGGGGTGGCCTGGGGCACCAGGTTTAAACTGGGATGAACCTTTACAACTCCAACACTCTGCTAGATCTCAGCATGGTTCATAGTGCATATGCCCAAAAGGTTACCAGAGAAATTTATTTTAGGCAACTTCTGTTTGAAAACTTAATGGAAGTGTAGCTGTTCTCCCCCGAGCATCAGGAACAGATGACTAAGAAATGTTGCCAGTATCTGTCTTTCAGTGAGATTAATGTTGGGTTTGTGTGGTATCCTATTTATAACTTTGACAAACAGCTCACCCAATCATTTCATACTTAATCATAGCTGTCTGCCCAGCTCCTTTCAGAGAAAAGCTTCTCAAAAAGCATGTGCCAACATAATATGAACAAAAGGAAGCAAACCACAATCAAGAAAAAAGACCACCCTTGCTCCCAAACCCAGCAACCAGCAAAACCTCATGAGCTATACAGAAATCAGGTCTTGGTAGATCATAAGGCATAATTAGAGTGCCATTATTCATGGGAACTGCATAGCTATAGTTAGTCAGTGTTTCCACTGTAAACCTCTATTTTCATAGAGGTTTGCAGCTCAGCTGCAAGGAATTAGTCCATGATGAAATTTGGCAGTAGAAATTTCAGAGCAAGGATTCATTTCTTTTTTAAACCATTTCAAGATTTTTTTTTCCTTTCACCACTTTCAAGTCCCCTTTTACTTCTGAGGCTGCAGCAGTGCTCAAAAAAGAAACAAAACACACTTCTGCGCACTCTTTGAAGTTTGGCTTCCGTGCATGTCTCTGTGTGATTAATGGGACCAAAAATATCAATTTAGTGGGGATTTTCAAATATAGAAGTCTTGAGAATTCAAAGTTGTGATTCCCACAAAAATTACAACACAACTGTTCCTTGGATGCATTCATAAGTACTGCTATCTAAAGTGTTAATTGCTACGCAATTAAGGGGCCTTTACATTCATAGTAAACCCTGCATGTTCATCCTTCACCAAAGATGGGTTTACATTTCATGGCATAGAGCTGTGAGATTTCTTTACATCTTTCCTTGAAATAACATTTTCCAGGGATTAGAAGAGATTACTTTCTCCTGGACTCACCCCCAAGCCCCATGTTCGCCTGGCAGCTTCCTCCCCGCATACCTGACTCTTCCATTAGGGCTCACATTCCAGCACGTACACAGGCACAGCTGCGACCACCGAAGAGGAAAGATGAGGAAGGGGAAGGGAGAAGAGAAACACCTCAATAGGACATTTCATCCCAGACAATATAAAATAGAGCCTTTCCCAACATTTTCAGTTACTCCAGAGAAACAGACTGCTGTCGGCATTCATAGGCACATCAGAAGAAGCATTTGCTCTTTTCCAACTAGCTCTGGCTGAAGCATCCTAGAGATTTGGTGTCCCCAGATACTAATGAGATTTACTTTTACATATATGGACCCCATACCAGCAAGATACAGCAGCCTCTGGGCACTATGCCTGGCTGTCACCGCATGCCACAAGCAGCACCCATCACCAGGCTACTGCTTCATGTGCAGTCCTAGCTCAGAGTGGTAGAGCAGAACAGCTACCCAGCTTGAAAATAGCAGTGTAAAACCGTGAGCTTGAAGACTTACAACCCTCTGGATCACTGTCTGATTGTTCATACCAATATCTCTGGTGCAGAGGTTTTTAAAAAACAGACCAGTTTATCCTAGCCATTTGATTTTCCAGTGAAACAGCTGCCACCATGTAGCGCCACCAGGCTTCAAACCCTTCATATTCCTGGACCTTGATGTTGGTATATGGGAAATTGGGCCACCTCTGAGCTTCTAACACCTTCCAGCGTTCATGCCTGCCTTGGAGCTCCCCACCTCAGCACTAATGAGCTTCCTCTCAGACAGCCTGGCAGAGGTAACAAAGATGAGAGTGCTTGCAAGGTACCACGCAGCATCCCCAAGAGCTCCCTGTAATCCCAATGAACTCTTCAGAGGACAGAAACAGCAATGCCATCTCTCCGGATTGGGGGGAAAGCAGATACACCACCACCTTGACCACCATGATTTGTGAAAAACCATAGGAGAAAAGTTATCCTTTTAGACTAGAAGTTCTTATCTCTACTACAAATTGGAATTACCACAGTGTTTACGTTGCAGCGAGGAGCTGAACTCCTGCCATGTGTTAAAAACAGTACCAAGCAGAATTCCTAGATAAAACACTTGAATCTGCTTTTCAAGGTGGTAGTTAGAAATTAAAAGGCAAATGAACTCAGTAAGATTACTCATGTACCTTCAATCATTCACAGGAATATTAGCAAGATCTTGGCTTCAGAGGGCTGGATCACGCTTTCCCACTGCAACCATTATTAACCTGACATAACATGTTCATGGAGTAGGAGATGATAACGATGCTGTAAGTGGTCTCCCCAGAGTATGGTTATGATATCTTAGAGAAACTGTCATTCATTAAGCACTCAGCTACATGCATAAAGATGGGTAAAGGAAAACTTGTGCAATTTCAGGAATTTATAACTTGGAAAAAGGTTCATTCTCGACATTTTGGTTATTGGGTCTTTTTCATTTGTGGGTTGCTACAAAGCGGGAGATTCAGTTTAAATGATGCACAATTTTTTTCTTTACCTCTGTTCCCCTGAATGTAAGCATTCAGTCTTCTACAGTCACCTTAAAAGACATCACGGGATAGTCAGTAAAAGACGCACCTTTTAAATCATGAATTTAGTTCTGATGCTTGTGCATCCGAGCAGGTATGTTATTCCCATCTGGGAAAATCTGTAGTGCTTCAAAGTGCATCTCATACATCAGGTCCCAGGTACTTAACGAGGTCTAAAGGCAGGATCCCAGTCAAAGCAGCAAGCTCTCCTTTTGATCCCTCTGTTCTCTCAGCTCGCTGAGATGCTTTCTTGTGCGTCACAATCTTTGTGCATCACAATCTTTGTGCATCACAGCACAGTAACACTGTCACCAACTTTTTCTTTCTTGTCTTAGCAAGAAAGAAGGGACCATCCCCAGGATTAAGAAAGCAGTTTTAGCAAGTCTGCAGGTCAACTCCACTTTCAGATTCAGTTAAGCCACTGGGAAGTGTTCTCGGCACTCCTAAAGACACTCTATACTACCTCCACACTTCCACCAGTCTGGCTGCTACTAGCCTAAGTCGTGAACGTAATTCAAAAGCATTTTCTCTTTTTGTAAGATCTTAGCAAACATTTCATACCAGTCTGACCAGTAAATAAATGACACTGTGACTACCACCAGGATCAATATGTTTTTCAGCAACACCTTGAAGAATTCTTCCCCCTGGCCCTCCCTACCTCTCGGCTTGTTTCTGAGCTACTGACAAAAAAAAATCAAGTATCCACGGAAGCAAAGGCTTCCAGAACAGAAGACTGTGTTCCGCAAAGCAATCATACCTGTGTGCAGGTTGTTTGCCTCCCACCATCTAACTATGTGGCCTTTACTGACCAATATGGTAGGAAAGTGAAGAGGATTGGCCTTTACTGACCAATATAGTAGGAAAGTGAAGAGGATAGGGTCCTCTGAGCATCCAAACACCACACAATTCTCTTGGTTTTGGTGTTTATAAGCACGTCATGTTCCAGCCTTCAGGCTTCCCCCGGGTACTGCTGAGGGACTGCTCTTCTGCTGCCATATGTGCTCACACAGCCTGAACGCCAGTCACGGTGAGCCTCAGTGAACCTGCACTGGAGAAAATCCATGTGGAAATCTCACGGGAACACGTGTTGTCACTGGGGATGCTTAGAAACAGGCTGAGCAAACGGCTCTAAATTGACTCTAGTGAGGAACTCTTATTTACTGTATTCACTGAGACCACAGGGTCTCAGAGGACTGTTTCATCCTCCACTTCCCAAGTTGTTATGACCTGTCCATCTCCCTGGCTGGGGTGGCAGGCAGTAGTAGAGATGGTAAGCGAGGTTCCTGCACCTCATCTGTGAATCAGGACAACACATTCATCAGGATGCCAGAGAGACACTGAAGCATACTTATCCAGCATTAGAAATGAGAGGGTGCAACAAGATCTACACCTTTAATTGCATCCTCATTCCTTGTGACAGCTGAAAAACCTTTAATTAATACACTTCACACAGCGCCTATTTTTGATCTACTTCAAATTCCAACCATCATCCTGTTACTGCTGAAGGCCCCACTGAGATTTGCGGTGTCCATCACTTGGCCTCGCTGGAGCAGGAAGACAACAGATACCTCTCCTCCTTCTCTCCTTTCTGAGTAGGACTTGCTTCCTCAGCACTCCAGATGGCCCTCCCTCCCTCCTTCACCACTTAACCCTTTAATAAATCCTGTATTCCATCACTCCCTGGCTCTGAAATTTGACCACAAGACTTCTCTGTTACATTGAAAAAAAGGTACATTGCTGGTCTCCTGTAACCAACAATTCTGCACGTCCTTGCACACACAGAGCTCACCAGCTGCAGACCACACCGTATCCCCACAGGGAGGAGAAGACCGCGTGGTTGACCAGCAGCTTGACTATCATCTCTTCTGCTCCTTCCCTGGCTCTTCTACCCACACAGAAGAGCCTGGGATAGCTTTCTATCCATTCACCCCATCTCCTATCCCTTTCCCTCCACTCCAATACTGTGCTTCCCAGCGTTAGTGCCCAGTAAGAAATCAATGCTTCAGAGCACCTATGCTCTGAACTTCATAGCTCCTGTGAGACAAAACCTTTGATTTCCTCAAAGTTCCTCACAGCACGTGGCCATCACCTGGCTTGCCACGGACATGGCAGAAATATCCCTGCTTCTATCCCAGAATGACGTTCTACTGACAACCGGCTCCTCCTCCACTTACAGAGTTCTGCATCTCCCTTAATAAGATATTTATTAGGGTGCACCAATAACAAACCTTGTGCTTTGATCAGCGGTTGCCTTTAAGCCAGCAGAGACACTGAACTGCTGACTTCTGAGGCAGCATCTGACAGGGGAGCAAACGGGGACAGAATAGATCTCCTCGCAGGAAAGCGCCTGTTAGAAATTTGGCTCGGTTTCAACGTGATGCAAAGCACTTGGTATAACTTCGGGTTGTTGCCCACTTGAGGCCTGAAGCTGCTCCCACAGAAGCCGACAGTAAAACTCCTGCTGACTTCAAAGGCAGAGGGACTGGACCCCTAGTGCTTTCAACTCTCGTAACCTACCTGTGTGTTTAACAGCGGTTTAGCCAAACTGGGAAGAGCTTTCATATCATAGATTCATTCAAGTTGAAAAAGACCCTTGGGATCATCGAGTCCAACCACCGACCCCACTCTACAAAGTTCTCCCCTACACCATATCCCCCAACACCACATCTAAATGACTCAAACTCATCCAAGGATGGTGACTCAACCACCTCCCGAGGCAGCCTAGTCCAGTGTCTGACCACTCTTCCTGTGAAGAATTGGTTCCTATTATCCTGTCTAAACCTACCCTGCTGCAGCTTGAAGCCCCTCATTCTTGTTCTATCACTAATTACCTGCGAGAAGAGACCAGCATCAACCTCTCTACAACATCCTTTCAAGTAATTGTAGAGAGTGATGAGGTCTCTCTTCAGCCTCCTCTTCCTCAAATTAAACAGTCCCGGCTCTCTCAGTCACTCTTCATAAGATTTACGTTCCAGGCCCTTCACCAGCTTTGTTGCCCTCCTCTGCACCCACTCCATCAACCCTTTTCTGAACAGTAGAGAGAGATTTGTCCAAACACAGGCAAAGCTTTTTGCTCAATTACGTTAATCACAACCACTATACAGCAATTTGTTCTGATGTCAGGAGCTGCTTTTCAGAAATTAAGCACTTTTCAAGTAAGATGCTTTAGAGATGCTACGGACCTGAACCAACAGTTCCTCCAAGGTGGACTTATATACTCTGTGCCAAATGGTCAACTAGTTCCTAGCTCTGACCCTTTAGATTCTGTAATTAAAGATACTGGCAAAGATAAGCTTCCTTCACAAGTCCTGGAAGCACTCTGATTTCATGCTTTTGCCTGACAAAAGATGTGGACTCCCTAAATGGATTTTATGGTTTGTTTTTTTCCCTGCAGCCCTAAACATGACAGTTCAATAAAGGGATCCAAGGATCTGTTATGGCGTCAGTTGAGACACAGTTAACTTTTTTATTAGCAGCTGGTAGAGTGCTATGTTTTGGATTTGGGATGAAAAATAGTTTTGACAGCGCACTGATGATTTTAGCTATTGTTAAGCTCTCAAGGTCTTTTCTGCTCCTCACACCACTCCCCCAGAGAGCAGGCTGGGAGTGCACAAAAAGTTGAGAGGAGCTGACCCCAACTGACCAAAGGCATATTCCATACCATACAGCATCATACTCAGTACATGGGGGAAGAAGAAGGAGGAGGATGTTCAGGGTTACAGTGTTTGTCTTCCCAAGTAACTGTTATGTGTGACAGAGCCCTGCTTTCCTGGGGACGGCCGGACACCTGCCTGCCCTTGGGCAGCAGTGAGTTAATTCCTTGGTTTGATTTGCTTGCTTTACTTATTCATCTGTCTCTATCTCAACTCACAAGTTTTTTTACTTTTTCCCTCACGTTTATTTTTCTGAATCTCTCCCCCATCCAAACTGGGGGCAGTGAGGGAGCAGCTGCGAGGTTCTAGCTGCCGGCTGGGGTTAAACCACACCACGATCACATGAACAAGATAGCGTATACTTCCTGAGGAAGTTCAAAGCTACCAAGATTTCACACGAAAGCAAAAATAGTAAAACACAGTTTCAGGACAGGAAAATTATATCAAAGCCTTACCACTCTATAAAATGGGCATTTTTCAATGTGTCCCTTACTCATGTTATCTCCTTTAATTCCTAGCAAATTCTGCTTTCACTGCTGATTTGTATTCAGAGAAGCAGCCTGCAATGCAGCAGCAGCACTGTACTTTTCAGGACTGTTATAATTTTGGAATATCCTACTCCTTCCCTCCTCCTCAGATGCTTCACCCTCCCCAAAATCCCCACCACCACTACTCTAAT
Source organism: Scolopax mira (assembly GCA_004320125.1). NCBI lineage: Eukaryota > Metazoa > Chordata > Aves > Charadriiformes > Scolopacidae > Scolopax > Scolopax mira. The sequence continues at coordinate 142,603 of BJBW01000603.1, read as the reverse complement.
TCTGATGGATTGCGTTGTCTGTGGAAAACTCTACTATGCTTGGATATTCATCTGATCAAATGGACAGCAGAAAAGACAGTTAGATAAGTTTCTCTAAAACCCCAATGCCATCAGCAAGTTCCAGGCCAGGATGCTCCTGGGCACAGTGAGTAGAAAGACCAAGTCCAAAGAGTGCTTGCCTATTCCATCCCTGTGACCCAGCACCGAAGCCAGCTCCAGTCCCCCCTCCATACACTTTCTTAGCTCCCTCGAAACGCCCCCTCTGTCTGCTCATGTCACTGGATCATGGCTCCATTTCCATCAGGAATCCTCTCCCCTCCCTTCAGGGCTGAGATTCAAGGCCAAAGGGGAAGCTTTGCCTTAAAAAGGGATTAATACGTGTCATTTTTTCACATCTCTTCCTCTGACTTCATCCCTTCAAACTTCTTTGCCATCATCTGTCCTTTTCCTTTGTCTCATAGATAAGAAGCTTGACCTGGCAACTTCAACCACCTGAACGCAATTCTGAGGTCACTTGCTTAGTAGGAAGAAATAAACCACGATCAGCTGCACCACCACGAACTCATCATCCCTGCAAGGCAGAGCAGGCATGCCTGTGGTGTTTCTTTTAAAAAGAGAACAAACTTCTCATAAGACAGCTGAGCTTTTCAGGAAAAGAAACATTTAAGAGAGAGGCCTTAGCGAAAGGGTACGTTGCACCGAGGCTTACGCACAAGTGTAATAAATTGCACTTATCGTCACAAAATCACCAACGCAGAGGCACTGTTTATCTCCCTGTGAACCGGGAGATAAGCTGTGATCTCCCTGTGAGCTGGATCAGGCTCGGCAGCACGACATATCCGCAGCCCCGGGGACACCCCCAAAGTGTACTGCTGCCAGCTGGCACCCAAACCACAGACCACCATCTCCTCAGGTGAGGTGAGTTATGCCGGTAAAAGGACTTTAGCACCCGGTCCATCTTGGGTGTGCACAGTAATATGGACGGGAAAGACGGTGAAGGACCAGGATTGGAAAAAAACCCCATGTTCCCTGAAATAGCTCATTCATTGCAACCTACTGCTGCGTGGGGCTGGGTGTCAGCACACACACCCACCCACCCCCAAGGCACTGCTCCACCAGCATAGGCACATGGTCACAGCCTGGACAACTAATACCCCTTCCACCAGAGAAGTGGCTGGAGAACCCAGCAGAGACGGTGGTTCCCAGAGACTGAATGAGGGGCAATAGGCACAAGCTGGAACATGGGAAGTTCCACTCAAATATGAGGAAGAACTTCTTTAGGGTGAGGGTGACAGAGCCCTGGAACAGGCTGCCCTGGGGGATCATAGAGTCCCCTTCTCTGGAGACTTTCAAGACCCTCCTGGATGCTGTCCTAAGTGATGTGCTCTGGGCAACCCAGCTTTGGCAATGGCGTTGGACTATATGATATCTAGAAGGTCCCTTCCAACTCCAACAATTCTGTGTTTCCACGAAACATACCCAGCAGTTCCCATGCAAATGCCAAATCTGCCTGTGAGGAGTGGACGCAGGGGATGGGGAGCAGGCGCAATCTGCAGGGCTCCTGAAATAAGCAACAAGTCTTTCCATAAACTGAGTGAAAATACCACTTCCCTGAGGAACGAGGTATTAATTACAAGCCTGCACAGTTCTAGCCTTGCCTGCTACTATATTTATTTTGATCCTCACTGCCACACACATAGGAGCCACAATACCATCTTTCCTTGGAAGTATTAGATGTTACAAACCTTGTTTGAGAAAACAGATTTTGCCAGCAGGCCATCAGAAAGATAAGAAATAACCTGACTACACTCTAAGGCCATAATTGTTTCAGGATTTAGCCACCAAAAATACACCTTTTGTAGCCTGCTGGGGTTGGGAGATAGCATCTTCTTTAATCACCTTTGCTTAAGCCCTTCAGATGCTGCTTAACAGCTCTATTCAGACCTAGAAAGCCCAATTCTGGGCTATCTGTCATTCCTGCCTGCAATCACTATTTGTTTCCCGCGTGGTAAAGGGTTGCTGTCAGCGAGGCTGTATTTTTCCTTTATCCTAACTGATGAAAGTAAGATTGTATGAGGCCCTTACAAGAGCTTATAACCCTTGTCTTTCCCAGCAGCACAGCCACTGTTTTGCTTTTGGTTCAGCTCCCAGACCACGCAGCCTCGTGCCAGTAAATTAAGCACTATCTGACGTTTATATCTCCCAATGGTCACTGATATTTTTTCCCCCAGGGCTCGACTAACAGCAAATGCAAACCGAGCTCCAAGAGCTCAGCTTTTTGACCTCATGTGCTTATCCCTTGTGGTTTTCAGTCACTGCAAACTTCCCATAAATCCTAGAATGCTTTAGGTTGGAAAGGACCTTAAAGACCATTGAGTTCCAACCCCCCTACCATGGGCAGGGACACCTCCTGCTAGACCAGGTTGCTCAAAATCCCATCCAGCCTGGCCTTGAACACTTCCAGGGATGGAACATCCACAGCTTCTCTGGGTAACCTGGGCCACGGTCTCACCATCTTCAGAGTGAAAAATTTATTCCTGATATCGAATCGAAATTTACCCTCTTCTGGTTTGAAGCCATTACCCCTCATCCTATCACTACCTGCCCTTGTAAAAAGTCCCTCCCCAGGTTTCCTGTAGGCCCCCTTCAGATACTGGAAGGCTGCAATAAGGTCTGCTGGAGCCTTCTCTTCTCTGGGTTGAACAACCCCAACTTTCTCAGCCTGTCCCCACAGGAGAGGAGCTCCAGCCCTCTGATCATCTTCGTGGTCCTCCAACAGGGCCACCTCCTCCTTTATGTTGGGGTCTCCAGAGCTGCAGGCAGTAATACAGGTAAAATTTGGTTCAGCATCAGCTAAAGAGGGCTTGACAGCCAAGAGCTGGACCCAGACAGACCTTTGCTTGCATTCACACACCAAGGCCAGGCCATCACAGAGCCCTGGGTGGGGAAGACTCCTCAGGTAAACCCACGTTGTCTCCTTCCTGCTTTATCCAAAGTTCCTTGCATCTCCTGTTGGGAAGGGGGGGGGGGGGGGGGGGGGGGGCCCCCCCCCCCCCACCCCCCCCCCCCCCCCCCCCCCGCGGGGGGGGGGGGGGGGGGGGGGGGGGGGGGAAGTGCCCCACTGTAAAGCAGCAACTGCTGTCCCTTCACTTCCAGAGTACACTCAAGACTCTGAAGCTGGATCTGTGAAAACTTGTGTTGTTTGGATTTGGGACACTGGGCAGTTAGTGCTACAAACCAGCAGCTGAATGGCCCTGAAATGTGGCAGTCCTCAAACATATGTCTCTTGAGGTCAGGGTAGGTGACTCATAAGGGAAATCCTTAGTCTGAATATCTTCCTGTCCACGCTGGCCATTGGTGTTGAGTTACAAGATAATCTGATTAATGTTTTCAAGTATTTTTTGCTACTTTGAGCGAGTACAGGCATCTTAAAGAGGCAGTTTTCAAAAAGCGCAGAGACTTGCCTTCCAAAATTCAGAGCTTCCCTTACTGCAGCAAACTAAACAAGTTAAGGCAAGGGAAACACCATGAGGATCTGGTAGTAAAAGAAGAGGAAAGAGAACAGCCATCTTTCTGCACCCTTTTCCCATGCTTCAATGTTACAAACCCAACTGGATTTCTTTTAAAATTCTTTCTGTTGAGAATAACGAGGTACCCATGGGGGAAAAAAATGATGAATATCTAAGTCACCCTTTGTGCCAGATGCCAGCCCTATGGCAGAGCAAGCCTCAGATTGCCAACCCCATCACCTCTCGAGTTCATGATGCTGTGCCTCAGCAGGTGAAGCATCTCTGCCCCGTGGAGAGCCCTTGCCCGAGCTTTTGCCTCCTCTATTTGTGGCAGAGCAGGGGTCTTCACTCAGGGATGTGGGCAGGAGTATGAGGGGCTGCACACAAGAAGATCGGAACACCAGGAGGTGATTGAGGAAGGCCACCACTGAGCTTCTGACAGGTCTGCTTCCAACAGGCTGGCCAGGCGACAGGAGGCAGACAGAGGGAACAGAGCCAGCCCTGGGAGCTGCACACCTTCGCTGTGCAGGGGGGGCCACAGCTCCCAGGGTGAGCAAGGGCTTTGGGTTTGTACTGAACTCAGAATGGCAGATGTTGCTCTGAGACAGGAGGGAAATCACCGCACGGAGCCTTTTTGAAAACACCAGGGAGCTAAGTGGTGACTTTAAGGACAGCAGCGGGCTTATAAGGATGCTGCTGTGCCCAAATCACGTGGTGATGAGCCAAGCAGCTATGGCTGCTCAGGGGGAGAGAAGGCTGAGCTGCAGGATCAAAGGAAGCCATCACTCACCATGCAGAGACAAATCCAGCCAGCCTAAGGTGCTTCCCTCCCTCCCCTCCTGCTCCCCATCCCAACCCGGGAGGATGCTGCGAACCCCTTTCCTGCATCATTTGGACAAGCCTGAAACTTTCCTGACACCACTGCCAGGTCTCTGCAGCGCATCTCTCTGTCCTCTTATCTGCTCAGCTGCTGACAGCGTGTGGGAGAGGAGCGAGGAACCAGCACTGGGCAGCACGCCACCTCCCAGGAACCAGCCTGTCTTTGATCTCCCCCTGACAAGGAGCGGCTGACGCTCTGGTCTTTGTCTGCCATGCTGGGGAGGGAACTGGGAGGGGGGTGGAAAAGAAGGAGAGATGGGGGTGGAGAGCAGCTGGTCCCAGCCTGCTGCCCTCCTTATCTCCGGAGCCAGCCCTTGCCCGGCAGCGAAGCCACGGAGCCACCTGCAAGTGTCCTCTGGCACAGACTTGGCTGCTACTTCCCCCCCACCCCGGGAAGAGAAAGCAACTGTGCCCTGGCGGTTTGGCTTTTAGACACTGGCTCACCTCCAACTGAGATTCTCCCTCTTCCTTGGGGAAGAAAAAACCCTCAGCACTTTGCGCCTTTACTGTCTGGGCCCAAATCCATCAGTGCATTTGGGTACCTAAGTGCTCACAGGTGCTCTCTGTGTGCAGAGCCAAGGAATAACCCCAGACCATGGCCTCGGTGAGCCCCCAGCAGCTCTCACAACACAGCAAGGGCACTAAGTGATCAAACAGCCGTAACCAAAGAGGACTGGGGAGAACAGCCTTCCCGTAAGGCCTCTCTGATGCTGACATTTTCTACCTGATGTCCTTAATTCAGCTGAAATGGGTTTTCTGATTTAAGGAGAAATTTATTATTTATGTTGGAGCCGGTCCAGAGGAGGCCCCAAAGATGATCAGAGGGCTGGAGCACCTCTCCTGTGGGGACAGGCTGAGAGAGCTGAGGCTTTTCAACCTGCAGAAGAGAAAGCTTCAGGGAGAACTTACATCTCCTTCAGTATCTGAAGGGGGCCTACAGGAAACCTGGGGAGGGACTTTTTACAAGGGCAGGTAGTGATGGGATGAGGGGTAATGGCTTCAAACCAGAAGGAGGGAAATTTCGATTTGATGTCAGGAATAAATTTTTCACTCTGAGGGTGGTGTGACCATGGCCCAGGTTGCCCAGAGAAGCTGTGGATGTTCCATCTCTGGAAGTGTTCAAGGCCAGGCTGGATGGGATTTTGAGCAACCTGGTCTAGCAGGAGATGTCCCTGCCCATGGTAAGGTGTTGGAACTCAATGATTTTTAAGGTCTTTTCTAATCTAAACCATTCTATGATTTATAGGAAATCCTATACATACTGACCTAGGATTTTTCATAAGGTCTTAACTGAGTGTGAATGGCATAGGAGGGAAATATGTGAAGTCCAAATAATAATTTTATGTTATCGTTTAGTATTTTAATGTACAACAGACAATCACAAGCTACAGTACGTATTACGACATATGGCAGAGATAGTGCACATGCAGTACAATGGCTCCCAGTACAACAGGCTTAGTTTAAGCAGTCATAAAACCTTCTTGACATTACAGTTGCAGGCTGCTTCCTGAGCTCGAGTTGTTTTTAAGATATCATCTACCATTAGCAGTAAAAGGTATTCAAGGTTCCTTCTAAATTACTTCTTGAGAAAATGCGCAATAGGATGCAGAAGGGATATTTGCTGTTTGGGTTTATCTTGAGGAATAGCTCTGAGAGCAGACAGGGGAGTTTGTGTACGACATGCTACGCTTCACATCTAAATATTTTTATCAGTTCTTTGCTTCAGCTATATAAAAAGCAAGGAATTTACATGTAGAGAAAGCATTTAAGTCAGTAACTGGTCTTTTAATGTACTTGCAGCCTCAACAATCCAAGAGTAAGAGCACAGAAGTGTCTGAAAAAGTCCTGTCTAAACCACCTAAAGCACTTCAGTCTATATTATATACCTCCTATCCTACCTCCCCTCAATTTGCAGAAACTACAGTATCCAAAATGCAGTCTTTTGACTCGCTTCATTCTGTGGTCTAGTTGTCTCTCCAAGACTCCCTGGCATGTGCCAACAATACCTGAAATTTCTTCTCCACCTCCCATCCAAGGGCTAGAGCTGCTTTGCTTGCAAGATTAGACACAACCCAGGACAGATACTGGCACATCAAACACACTTTTTCCCAGTGCCTCTTTCCACTGGGTTAGTGATGAGATTAAACTCTGCTCAGAGGATCTGGCTGGCAGCTCCCTTCCAGCAGGACACACAACCCTGCCTGAGAGTATCTGCCAGGAACCTTCTCAAAACACCTTTTCAATTCACTGCAATGGCAACTAAAGGAGTTGAAGAACCAGCACTCCATCCTCCTTCCCACTGCTCTCAGCCTCTCCTTGCCTCCCCTGCTGACCACAGTGAGAGCAAGCTCACAGCCCCTATTCAGCTGAAAGGGCATGCCATGGAGTTAAGCTCATGTGTCTTCATGTTTCATCCAAACCACTCAAGTGGCAAGGAGCGAGACAGCCTGCCTGCTGAATTCCCAGTCCCCAAACACTCCCCCGGCACCGTGAAAGCTGTCATTTGCATTCTCCAGTTTCCAAGTGTGGAACAGAGTTCATCCGTGCTGAATACATCTCTGTCCTTGCCTTCCTTACCAGCTGTTTTGCTGTTTGCAGCCTGATGCTTATTGTGTTGCCGTGATTTCTGCTTCACATGTGCAGCAGCTGAGAAGCAATTAGGGGCCAAGCCTCCTTTCCACCGAGTCTCCTTGTTATAGCCTTATTACTGGAGTAGGCTCAGGGAAGGAGATGTGTATATATATATATATATATGTATGTATGTATGTATGCATGCACCTGACAGTTATATTCTTTCCCTAACTGGTCACCTTGCAAATTCAGCCTGGATATGGAGACTGCAGGGAGACAGTTGCTGGGGGAGCTTGTTCTTCCCAGTACCTCCAATATATACAAATTATTAAACAAAAAACTGCAGGCTTAGTGCAGTTGCACCATTTCCTGACTTGAACTGGGTAATCCTTTTGCTGAAGATGCAAGAAAAAGCAACAAAACCAGCTCAACTCTCTCACATGTCCTGTGTTAACAACATCATTTGCTTATTTTGGCCATAACTTCAGCAAGCCAGACTTCATACAGCCTGCCTGCACATCTCTTGTGCACAGTCAATTTTCAGAGCAGAAATGTTCTTCAGGATCAACTGTTTCAAAGCACTGCAACTGACAAATTGTTTCTGTTTAAAATAAATCACAGAAGAGTTCCCAGCTAAACGGCACTGAGTCGAGGCAGTTACTTAAGGGATGTTACTCATGTGCTGTTTCAACTTCACCAGGGTCCCAGTACTGGTGTCACTAAATGATCTCCACAAAAAGCGCAAGAAAATCTAGCTCTTCTGAGTTTTCCAGAGGGAAAAATCCCTGTCAAACACCATTACAACCCAACAATAGAGAAGATGCAGCAGGCAGTCTGGTAGCACAGGCTTGGACATAGAAGGGTAGATGTTTCCAACCTAAATTCAGCCCTCTGTGCACCACATCCTGCTGCTTTTTGCAACCAGCAATCCTGACAGCCCAGCTTGAAATTGGTGAATATCCTATAGACCACAAACACTGACGGCAAAGTCGCATCCCTGTTACACTGCTTTCCCTTGTGAATTTATCATTCCTCTTTCAGCACAGCCAATGTCATTCAGAAGGACCACAAGCTACCAATATCTTAGTATCACATCTCGGTTCAGAAAGGACACACGTCCCTGCTAAAACTGTGGGTCTTGTGTTTTGTATTTATCTCTCTTAAAGAGGACACCATCTAATAGATAATTGTGATTACTCCTGACCATGAAGTACTTCACTGGAAACCACTGTGACTTCACAATTTAGAAAACAGCATCTGAGAAATGGGGGTTTTGTATTTTGAAACTGTTGGTTCACATAAATTTCAACATAAAGCAGTGTACTGGAAAATGTCGCAATTTGCAGCCCAAAGGAAAGACTATGGTTGCCTTCAGCAACTTCTGTGCCCTATGTGCTTCATGTAGGAGAAGTAAAGTTCTACGAACAAGGCTTAATTCCCCGTCAATCACTCTTTCCTTTGCACTGAGCACACCACTATGCTAGGACAAAGAAAATCAACTTACTCCCAGTTGAAAAGCCTGAGCTCTGACATGGACTCCCATCCTGTGGTCTTCTTTCTATTCATTACTGGTAAGCAGACCCCCGGGCCCCAGCTTCCATCATGCCTTCCCTGTCTTACGCCTGTCTGCTCTGCTCCTGTAAACTGACAGATTATTGAAGGCTACAAGAGCACAATTCTCCTACATATCAATAACCTGCCTGTTCCAGAGAATAAGCAGGCTGACCTAGTGAACACCACGTGTGTGTCTCAGCTGAGAAACAAGGTCAGCAGAGAGTCACTGGTTAAGGCAAATCTGGCCCCATCAGCAGGATGTGTTTGCTGTTGCTTTAAAAATTCATTCCTATATTTGCTTCAAGGAACACCGAGATTGATAAGATTTTAATTTTTTTCTTAGTAACAGTGATAGTCAAGGATAGTCAGGTGAGTTGGGTTGGATGTGAGTCCCAAATCCAACCTTCAATTACAGCAACAGCCAATTATTAATGGCTGTAATCCTGATACTGTGAATTGGCTGGTGTAAACCAGCCCTCATTTGCTAATAGATGGCATCCATTAATTATCCTTATTGCAGAGGAGTATGTGTAAGGGCTGCTCAAATGCAGACAGGCTGCACTGCATCATTTGCCACTGTCACAGGCTTCCATGCGAGGGCTAATCCCGAGCAAGTCTCCTCCATGCTGCTGCCAAGGAAGAGCTTTCATCCTCCTTGCATCTGGACATGTACTGGAGAGACAAGGGATAGATGAGAGATGGTTTTAAGGAGCTGGGCTACTGCCTGGTCCTTGCAAGATTTGCTCCAAGGGTATTTATGGGAGAGAAGGCAGATGGGGAAGTGCCCTCTCCTTAGCAATTATTTCATTACTGCCAGCTCCCATCAAACTATATACAGATTCTGGCTGGATGCTTGTGTGGACATACAGAAGCTTTCTTACCTCTGGAAAATGTCTTTCCACATAGCAAAGAACTTACAGCCTAACTGGGCACGACAGGAGAAGGGCAGATGAAGGAAGCTCCCTGCACAAGGGGTATTGCCTTGCTCAAGTGTATGTAACTCTGCAAAAGAGCTGTATCTAAACCTGTATCTAAAACTCCTGCATCTTGTATTGGCCCTTTAACCACCAGGCTGTTCTTTGTGGGTCCTTGTGGTATAACTGACAGTCATGTAGAAACAAATGCCATCTGCATAGGCCAGGAGAATGTAGTATATCCAGATCCAGAATCTCAAAACTCCATCTTTATATCAAAGTTTTGTGATAGGAAAAGGTTCTGTGAATATCAATCAGCATTTCCATATTAACACTGTCTGTACACAGATTCCCATGGCAGTGAGAATTTAAAAGATAAAAACAAAATGCAATTTAAAGATAAAAAAACCCCCAGTTTAAAGCTGACAGTCATAAGCAGTTTCAGTTGCTTGCATCTCTCATCAGGTTTCATTCATCTCATGTTTTCTTTTAAATACACTCAATGAACTCAGGTGCTCGGAAGGAAGCTGTACCCAAGAAGGCAGCTCGGTGTGATGCCCACAGCTCCGCAGCCCGGGGGAGAAAGGGCACCGAGAGCACAGTGAAGGGCTGCCTCCTGCACCAGTAGCATTTGCTGTGCCCCGTTACAAACCATAATCTGTGTTCAACCCCTCACGTCCATCACACCCACCCCGCCGAAGCAGCTTTAGCAGTACCACAGTGTCAGAGAATATCAGTTGCACTCCGCTGGCAGAGGGTGTTTATCCCAGAGCACCACCTCTGAGCTGCCCCGGAGGTTGTATTCTCAAGCAGAGGGTATTCTGGCTTCAGTAGAGAAGAGATAAACATGGTATCATGAAAAATGAGACCTGCTTCCGTACCCATTTACTGCCACTTTGCAGATTCAACCACGGTCGTTTTTTTCAGCATGTCATTAGCCAGCTACCAAAAGACAAGAGGCCAGCGATACAGCCAAGCAAGTAAAATGATCACAGTCGTTATGGCAATAGCCACTTTCATAAAACCATCTCACACTACTTCACAATAAGATAAAGAACCAGAAATTTGAAAGCAGTGACTGACTGATACCGTCCTTTGTCCAAGGAAAACACTGGTTCCTGCTATCTGGAAACACAAGACAAGCAGACTCACTGGAATTCTAGCTCTTGAGACAGAAACCGTCCTGCAAACTCACTATGGCTCTCCTGGCACGAGCCAAGGTATGTCTTTGTTTCACTTGCAGAGATAAACACTTTGCTCTGGTGAGACCTCACCTGGTCTGGAGCCCTCCATATAAGGAGGACATGGACCTAATGGAGCGGGTCCTGAGAAGAGCCACAAAAATGCTCAGGGGGTTGGAGCACTCTGCTACGAGGACAGGCTGAGGGAGCTGGGGATGTTCAGCCTGGAGAAGAGAAGGCTCTGGGGAGACCTAATATCAGCCTTCCAGTACCTGAGGGGGGCTACAGGAAGGCTGGGGAGAGCCTGTTTATGAAGGCAGTGACAGGACAATGGGTTTAAACTGCAGAAAAGCAGATTTAGATTGGATATTAGGAATAAGTTCTTTCCAATGAGGGTGGTGAAGCACTGGAACAGGATTCCCAGAGAGGTGGTTGAGGCCCCTTCCCTGGAGACATTCAAGGTGAGGCTCAATGAGGCCCTGGGCAACCTGGTCTAGTTGGGGGGGGGCCCTGTGACTGCGGAGGGTTGGACTAGGTGACCTTTGAAGGTCCCTTCTGTCCCAGATGATTCTATGATGTTGGGGAGGGCATCAAACTCAAAATATGTGGCTCACAATTATGGGATCAGCAAGCAAAGAAGAAGGAACTTGAAATTACCCACTTCTATAAACTGGTACCTGGACAGGACAGAGTTGGAAATAATTTACACACATTTGAATTTCAGAATGGAAAAAGTCAGGAAAGCATCAGTCTGATAAAAGAACAACTTCCCAATAGAAAGAAAACTGACTATTGTATCAACCATGCGCTGCAAACATTGAACCTGTCATTCAACAACCCCTTAGATGGAACAAGAGTTGTTAAAAGCAGAGAAATAATGAAATCTTGTTTCAGAGGTCCATTGGTGTTTAGGCATAGAAAAGGTTTCATTTATGTTGTGGGTTTTCTTTTTTTCCTTAACAAAATCTAAATGAAATGACATGTTCCTATGCCAGAAAGAACAAAATGTTCTTTTTGATGAAAACTGGGATATGGCATTTTGTTTTATTTTTGACTGATTTCCTTTCTTCCTAAAAGAAAATAGTCAATTCCTAAATGAAAACATAATTTTTGGCCTTAAAATTAAAAAAAGCAAAACGAAAACAAAAACCAGCTTTCCAGAACTGCAGAAATTATATATACTGTCCATTTCATTCCTTGTATGTTTTTAAAGTGTCAATCTTTGCTGAACTCAATCCATTCACTAATAATTATAGTTACTGTGAAAATTAATCTTTGGAGCTTTTACTTCTTAGCAAAAAAAGTGAGATGCTCCTTCTCTCAGGCTTAACTGGTAGCCAACTTTAGGGTCCTTGCTTTACCTTCTAAGCCTTCATTTCTCTCATCTGTAAAACAATTGGCAAGCATGATATTTACCCATTTGTTCTGGGGGGTTTTGGAGATGATGTATTGTACATGACAGTTATTTAAATGCCTAATGTTCCATATAAATAACTACTTATACATTCCAAGGCTTCTTAAGAAAGATCTCTGAATGAAAAGTAGGAGAACAAAGCCAGACCACCCTCCCCTGACCAAAGGCAATTCTGAGTGTAGCATCACACAATTTGTTACAAGCAGTTGATCAATAAATTAAACCTCACCCCCTGGCCAACCAATTACCTCCATTCACAAGACGTAATGGGATTCAGCATTTCTTTTAGGCAGGTTCAGTGCCTGGAAACTGAAGTTACTGGGATTTGAAGAAAGCAAGTTGTATTCTGCTGCAATATTTCTCAAAAAATCTGCGACAAAAAATCATTTCACCTCCACACATGCTGAGGAAAACAATTCTATCATTTTGGTGATTTATTAACCCAACAAGCAGAAGTAACACAGCAAGCCTGAGTATCTATCGCTGTGTATCTGGGAATTATGTTTTAATTAACCAATTTCTCTAATATGTTGTCTAAGCTTCCTACAGGGGAATTGAAAAAAAAAACCAAACAGCTGCTAGGCTGAAAGACTCTCTCTAGACAGTTACTGTCCTCATTGTGTTTTGGTCTGGCTTAGAGAATGCCTCTGGTGACAAATGCATATTGATGAAGCAAAGAATTGACTAATTGACACATTTAATGAAAACTTAATATTCTGCTGGTGGCAGAGGGAAATATTAAGCTTTCTCTCAGTCAATTGTTATAAAATATTAAACACACATGTGGAACTAGAAGGAAGGGAGAAGAAAGATGATCTTCAAGTGAATCAGATCTCTGGAATGGGCCCAGATAGCAATTCAGAGCTTGGGAATTTTGAAAGACATTATAAATCTGGTATATCTAAGAACTTTCCACGTGTGATTGCCATCATACATCATGTAAACTTTACTCTTTTCATACAAATGCTGACATTCCTGATAAAATAAATCTGCCTGACCTTTCCATTTACCCCCTGCATATGCGTGGTACAGAATTAATTCTATGCACCATGTTCTACTGTTGATTTACTTTGTCTACCAATTAAGTTTTATCATTTAGATTCCAAACTCCTTTGAGAAGGTCTAAAGCTGCATAGTGTGCTTGTATAGCTGTCTCTGCAATAGGTCCCAAATGGGTCATCTTCTTTGTTTAATACTGCAGTAGAACTACTCAATAATATTAAGAACAGCCAGATGTCTTTGCTAGTTTCTAAATATTTAAATAGCATTGAGAAGCATATACTACATCTTTCCTTCCCTCTTCAGACACATTTTCTCCTGCAACATAGAAGGGATCTTCAAAATGCCTTTTAAAGACTCGCCCAAGTGTGGGCTTTCCAAAAGTCCTGACATTTTGACACCAAAACGAGGAAGCATTGGTATCCCTGAAAATTAGAGTTGTAGCAGTCTTAGAGACTGAAACAGTCTCTGCCATGGGCCAGAGGTATTTTCCACAAACTCTTAAAGATTAGGAGTCAACGTTAATTTATAAAATTGAGCTATTAGCATTTCTCCATTTTCACAGTGTATTTGACACAAATTTGAGTATTTTTCTGGTCTTTGCCTGATGTCCTAGGCAAGGAATTTAATTATATGTTTATTTGCAGTATGTAGTCCAGACACCAGATGTCACTGCATGATGCAGAGTGTTGCAGAGGTGGTCTAGAGTGTGGTAAATAAATTGAGAGAAGGTGGAGCACAAGCTGTGTGGACCCATGTTTTCTGCTCTCTTTACTGACAGTTGTCCTCTTTTAGAAATACACTTGATTCAAGAAGAAAAATTATTCAGTTAGCAACAGTGATCCAAAGTATGACCAATAAACTGTTCTTACAACAGTTATATCTCCAGATTTCATTAAATAAGAGGAGGTTTGTGCTTCACAAAATGGTAGAATATAAATTCTATATTTTAATTTGAAGTATTGTTTTCTGAATTCATTGCAAAGATTTCACCATGTATTACAGAAATGTATGAAGCTGGTATTTTTAGTGTAATAATTTTCCATTGGGAAATTGCATTTACCTCTAATCACAATCATCATGCTCAAATAACAATATTGTTGTTAATAATTACAAAACACCACAATATCAATTTAAAAATATTAGCCAGGAAACAAGTACAGATCACCATATAAAAATGAAGATTGATTAGCAATTATAGCACTTGCTGCCAGGAGCAGAATAATTACAAATGATTTTTCAAGCAAGCTATTTATGGACAAGCAGAGATAAGAAGGTAAGGATAATTGTGAACAGAAATTGTGTAGACATCATCCCCAGTGACAACTGCCCTTTCTCCCCTGGGACTAGAATGAGCACAGCTTTCTTCCAGCTGTGTCCACAGAGGGACCAGGGAGAGAATGAGTTAGGGAGCCTGAAAAGACATCTGGAGTTGAAATGGCCCTTTCAGGCATCCACAGAGGAGAAAAAAGACATAATTTTCACAGTAATTCTGGCAGTGTTTTACCAAGGCAATTGGAGTATTTTGTGTCTTCCCACACATTGTTCTGACTGAGCTTTACCCATCTGAATTTGAGTTCCTAGATTTTCCTGGCTCTTTGGTGTCTCAGCGGAGAGATACTTTTCCTTTTTTTCCATTTCTTTAAATTTTTCCAGTTCTGTGTTAACTCTGTGGGAATTTACCATAGGTCTATGGGGGTAACCACCTCAGAGACCACAGATAAATTCAAGGAGTTAATAAGCTTATATACAGAAACAATGAGGTGAGAAAATATGAGGGGTCCCACATACTCCAGTAGATCTGAGTTTATTTGGGTTTATTTTTAAGACATCCAGACACACCAGATAACATTATCTACCTAGCCAATCAAAACAATTAAACTACCTTCTGTAAGTGTCAATGGGCACCTTAGAGATAAAAAAGATAAAATTTGACCCATCTTCAAAATATGCAGAGCAGCACCTGTCAGAAAGAAATAGCAACCCTCTGGACATCAACACTGACCTTCTCTCCTGCTCAGAAGGGGTCGGCTCAGGGGTTTTTTTACAAACTGGTGGAGGTCTCAGTCTCCTCAAAATGGGAAACAAGGATCTTTCCCTGATTTTTTCCTGTTGAGGTAAAAATGGAGGGGGGTGTGCCAGCTGCGTAGCTCTGTGTGCAAAATGAGCTCTCTGAGAGAACCAAAGCTCCTGCGCTTACTGACAGAAGCCTGAAGCCCTTGATGCATGAGCATGAAAAGTGACTTTCTTCTCTGCACAGTTAGAGGATGTAATTCTACCCTTGCTAGAGCCTGGCACAGCAAATTATCTCCTGCCTCGCCACAGGGCTTCAACATCTCACTAGTGTCAGAAAAAAATTTTGCTTTAACCCGAATTTCCTTCCACTGAAATACCACACTTTTTTTCCCCTTACTCATCTCCTGCAGTCCAGGCAGCCTTCTTTTGACCATCACATTTTTAACTGAAGGAATAAGTTAAAATGTGTAGTTGCAGAGCACTCAGGGACAAGTCTAGAGTGGCATTTTGGTCCCTCAGAGTCAAAAGAGTCAAGCCAGTCTTCAGTGGGTGTCATACATCCCATGAGGGTTATGGGACTTTATGATATTTTGTGCCCCATACAGATCTTGGTGATGGTGAGAGAAAGCCCATCACATCCCATCCCAGCTGAGATGAGCGTCTGCAGGGCAGGCATCCCACAGAAATGCTGAGTGTGGTCCAATGGGTGAAAGCACAGCTTCCAGTTCATATTTTGTGTAGCTGTTCTTTGTAGCTGGTAGCCAGTTACAAGAGGAACAGCATGCTCTTACTGTGAAAATTTATATTTTTTTAATCCATCTCATTTGCTCATTTTCTTTAAACTCTAAGTCTGGTGCTTGGATGATTTTCTGTAATGACAATGCCCCCATAGAAGTGACTCAATTTGAAAATGTTCATGAATTACTTGAAAACTCTGAATTTGTAAGGCTGACTCTTACGCAATGGCAAACAAGAACTGCACTGAGCAGTAATCTTTGCAGAACAACCACATGCTAAATTGGTTGGTTTTGAAATAACTTTACACTCCTGATGCTCAGATGTGTTAATTCAGTCTTTATATTTTTTTGAAAAAAGAAAGAAAGAAGAAATGTCTGTAAAAATGCATACAGATGTAGTATGGCCTCAAATGTTTAACATTCAGTGGACTTTGCAGAAGTTTTAATACTTCTGACAGCCATGTCCTTCCTCACTCTTCCTCTGTATGTCTAGATACCTACCTTTCTCTTGCTGTGAGCACATCTAAGGAATTAGTACCAAGGTGAGGCATCTTGAAGCTCTAATAGACTTTACAAAACATGATTTCCCTAGCAAGTGATATGTAATTCCAGAAGGATTCAGAGACCCAGGTCCTTGTCTATGCCATTGTAACGAACTTCCTCAGAGTTACACCAGCTGAAAATCTGACATTCTAACTAATTGCAATTTATTATTTTAACAAACAAGTGTGACCAAGGCAAAGAAAGCTAACAGAAAAGACACCTTCCAGTTGCACTTGTAGGGGCCAGGAGACTGACTATGAGTGCGTTGATGGATGAATGTTCACTTTAAGATGCAAGCAAAATCATTTTAGACTATATTGCATTATAAACAAGCTGCCACCAAGCTACTATATAAATCACCTCCAAAACTGGGTGTCAGCTTAGGCAATGGAAGCAATTCAAAATCAGCCTGTCAGGGGGATTCATCCCTCCTCCATCCAGAGATGGATGTGAAGCGAACCAGGACTGATGAGTGGAAATCCCTACATAAGTCACGATGTGGCAAGAGGCAAACGGTTTGTCAGAAGGAAATCATTGCACTCAAAACTTCTTGTTGTGAAACATGTTGCATCCCCATCATCCCTGAAGCATAACTGGGTCCCACCAGCACTGAAGCCCTATGGAGAAGCATTCTTCTGTGATTAGAAAAGAAATTGCTGTGGTCACAAAATGCAATCTGGCCTTCATTTTCCAGACAGATATGACATGTTCCCTCTGTCACTTCTCTGCAATTTGAGTGGCATGACTTTATGAACTTTGTGAAAAGCAGGTGAAATCTGAGTATAGCCAGGCTGCTCCTGTGGAATATTAATTCCACATTCATTGCTGTCTCACTCAGCCTACTTTTCATCTTCAAAATATTATGCCTATGTCAGGCTTGCCATCTTGAACTGGGAGAAATGTGGTGCTACCAGGTTGGGACAGACTGTTATATATAGAGAGATATATAAAAAATATTATATCTATCTATCTATCTATCTATTTCCAGAAATGTTACCTATGGCACAGTTCATCCACTACAGACTTTTCCTCCCATTGACTTACATTTGAATTATATAGCCAAATTAATTTTTTAATGGACTAAGGTAAATCTCTTAGTTGTAAATGTCTGTTTGGGGGTTCAACTCCATACTTTTCCTACTTAGAGAACGTATCTGCAGTAAGAAAAAGTGTTTGCCCAGAGGAGCTTAGAGATAAAACACAAGGAGGAAACGGGTGGGTTATTCTTTTTTTTCTGATTTCATACATGGGAAATGACACCTAGAGGTGTTAAAGAAAAGTCAAAAGATGCACAAAGCTGAGAACTGAGCTCAGTCTTGCTGAGTTGGGTTTCACCCAACTGAAGAAAGATTTCTCCATTTCTCATCTTCAAACTAATATATATATAAAAGCACTAATTTAGAAAAATATATGTTTTTAAATGAAGAAATAAGTGCACTATTCCCCACTTTGGTTTACGACAGGACTCACATGGAAGTGCTTATTTTCTCTGAAATTTCAGCACAATTTCTGAATTTAGTAAGGTGCAGGAAGAATTAGACAGTAGTAAATATCTATCTTTCACAAGACAGTTTAAAGAGATTCTGAGAGTTCTCTCGCATTTCTACTGTAGGAATGGAGAAACTGGGGTGCAATAGCTAAGGACTGCTCTTGATTCTGCACCGAAACAGAATGAAGCACTTACAGAAACAGAAACCATTACCAATGGAAAAGTTTCCCTTGCCTTCTGAATCCATCACCAGGTCGTTTCATACTGGTCATAAGTGTATCAGTCTCCACCTTGAAAACAGGAAGATTTTTTTCCATAATATTCCTACAGTCTGGTCCAAAAGAAATAAACTCTTGAACTCTGAAATTAGAAACCTAGGTCCATGATGAGGACATAATATTCTCAGTGTTAATTAAACAAGTACCTATATTTGCAAAAAAATCTGTGCCTGATGTTTACATTATTTCCATGTCTTCAGCCTTACATGTCTTGATGAAAAGATACTTTACTTATCAGCCACAATTCTCTTCCTTAAGGAACATTTCAATACAAGGCTGAAATATGTGAAGTCTTACAGTCTTGAGAACTGATGCTACAGGGGATAGCTGTAAGGAACAATTTCAAAGGGCTGCAGAAAGTTCAAGTTCTATCTCTGGGCTTGGCTTCAAGGGATTTTTTTGACCTTAGGTAAATCTTTCCATCACATAATGCCTCTCCTGATGCAACTGCTAAATAAGGACAGCAGCATACACTAAAACGTTCACTGGAAGCTTGTGAGGACAAATCTATGAATCTCTTTGAAGTGAGAATGATGGGAGGAACTAAAAGACATTGTAAAATCACAAACTTATAAGTCAGCATATTCCTAAAGATTTGTTAGTCCTGCAGTGTTGACCTACTCACAGCCACTGCTAAACAACCTCTCCTCCACTATCCTGCTCTTGTGGGCTTCAGTCACTATCTGGCACTTTGCTGGGACTAAGGTTTGGTTGGCTGCTACCATAGCCAGCCTAGTTTCTCCTCAGACTACTGTCCACAGCAGTTGGCAGACATAGTTCAAAGTTTCTTAGCAGAACAAGCAAAACTGAATCTGGTTACTGCCGAGGCTAGGACCATACCCTAAGAAGGAAGTAGAAAGGGTCAAAACTGGTGGCAAGTCCTAAGAGTCAAGCATGTAGTGCCCACCAGCAGAAATCATACCAGGGCAACTTCCACTTTGTGACTTCTACATTCCCCTTGTAGACTTTGTCTCCATTGGCAATCATGATGTTCTGTGCCACAGCTCTAGAAGCTTGCAAGGTGGAAGCATTACAGTGCTCTCTCCCAGGTATTATTCAATTCAAAGTCCCTCCCTCAATGACTTGGGTTGATTTTTTGCCTATTTCATTTCTAAGATCACTGAGGAGCACATATTATGTTTTCTGGCTTCTGACACTTAACTGTGTATCTTTGGTCTGGATTATTGGATGTGCATTCATCAGACCCCCAAAAGGGAGAATAAGATACTGTTGGCTTCCAGATCTGCCAGGAGAATATCTAAGGACAGAAACAGCAAGATGCTCTACAAAGACAAAACTCATTATACACAGGGAAAAGTGTTATTTTGATGCTCTGTTTTCAAATAAGAGGTCACTCTGCCCTCTCTGAGTGGAAAACAATTTCCTGATCAATGTCAAAATGTCAACAGTGACAGCTTTAAACCAGTGTCATTCCTTTTCAGGCCTGTAGAACAGCAATAGGTGTGTACTGCTTGATTTACTTTCCCATCTTCACTTTGTACATCTTTCCACAGTGAAGGGTACCTACAGGTCTCTTCAGTCAGCAAAGTGGGTCACGGACAATTGTCTGTCTCTCCATCTGAATTAAGATTAAAATGAAAGCCTCAGAGAGTGTCTTTTGGATAACCTTATGGCAAGCCCCGCTGAAGGATGTCAAGTACAGAAGCTGTCTAACAAAGTAAGAGAGTCATACAGTATCTGATATTTAGGAGCCAGGCAGTAAATTGAAATTAATGGATTCTCAGCTAGCTGAGTTAAAGTGGAATTTGTCATACTCCAGGAATCTCACTCCAGGTATCGTCTGGAAACTACCTATGAAGGACCACACCATGACATCTTGGCTTAGATTGAAGCATTTTTGATTATGGTTTCTGTGATGATATTGAGATGCTTCGGCTAAGATCAAGGACTGGGAGTCAAACAGATAGACAAGCTGTGGGAAAGAAACTTTGAGGAGAAGTGTCTAAAGCATCATTTGGATCTGGGAGCTTAATCCTCTTCTCCAAAAAAAATATTTGAAGTTATGTCTAGGGGACTGAAATGCCTAAAATCTCAGGTCTTCATTGCCCATTGGACTTAGTACAGACAAATTGCTTAAGGATCTGGGATTATCACATGTGCATTCCCTGTGGCCCCAAAAAAGGTGCCAACAGCTGAGAGAAGATGCACTGCAGCAGGAACAGAAGAGCAAGTCTCCCACTTGGAGCACTTGGCTGATGGGCTAATGAACGTCACACAGAGAAAGCATTTGGCTTCATCCCTGAGATGTTTGAAGTGCTTCTGCCCACCTGAGTGAAGATTTCCCAACCTGGACGTGGACAGGGAAGAGGGGTCAAACAGGACAGCGGAACGGGGAATTTGCAGACATGGTTTGGGAACCACACATTTCATGTTTCTCTCAGTTTTTTATCTGCCATAAGTGGAACTGTGACCTGTCTGATGTGTGATGCTGCCTTTTCACATCTCCCAGAAAAAAAATTTCTTTCTCTTGATCAGCTACAAAACCAACTTCCATATTGCTGAGTTCCCTTTAAACTAACTGCATATCATCTGCATATGTCGAGAAATATGGTCACAGCTGATAGAAACTAAAGATTTCTGTTAATTCTGCTAACTGAGAGGCAAGGACTGCTTGTTAATGAGTGACTAATTGAGATGCAAGTTAATAATTCCTCAGCTGAATTTGTTTGGATGGCCAGCCATATCTTTATTTTCTTTAGGGAGACCAATCCTCAGATTGCATGTGGCAAGTTTTCTGCAGCCATTGAAACAATTGAGTTCAAATGCTGGAAAAATGAAAATACAAACACAGGAGACATAAGAGCCCTAAATTATAAATAATTGGCTGAGAATAACCACTCCAGCATCTGAGTGCTCGAGTTTCTTTCTGCCACAAAAATCAGTTTCTATCCCTTGCTCCTGGTTACAGCAAATGAAAGTCTGAGCAATGATGATTTTGGAAATGAGTAGTTAAGGATCACGTTATTGACCTTGTGTAAGAGCAGAGAGGGCAAGTTAAGGCCGAGTTAAAGACATCCATGACAGTTTAACTTGAAATGCCAGTATTAGTCATGTATTCAATGTATCTATTAATTACTGGCATGGGAAGAAAAAATAAATGAGTGATTTTTATGCCTTCCCAGCACTAATGGATTTAGTTCCTGACTCTGTTACAGACTTCTGGGCACCCTCGGTTACATCACTTAGACTAAGATATATCTAACTAAATAAAGACTTACCTACACAGACTCTCTTTGCAGACAAGGAACAGGTAGCTGGATCCCACAGGGGACCACAGTGTGAAATGCTTTTTATCAGAAGTGGATGTACAAAATGAGCCAGGCTAATAATACCTCACAGAGTTTCTCTCAAAAGTGACTGGGAAAGGAGTCTGAGAGTACATGCAGTTTTACACCATATGCACATCAAAGCAAATCCCTTGCTCCTGCATCTATACACTGGAAGGGAAGGGACAACTGGTCGTACTGTGTGACAAGCACAACATGGTTTCCCATGAAACACAACCGTCTCACGCACCACAACGTCCAATGGCTGGAATGTTGCCTGTGTTTCAGTAGCATGGTGGACCAGCCTTGAGCTATGTAAAAGAGGAGGGATTTGGGGAAGACCTTGTCAAGATGAGTCATACTTATCCTTGGCCATAGCTGAAAAGCTCCTAGGAGAAATGTGCCCAAAAAAGAACAGGAACTTTCCTGCAAGAACTCCATGTAAACATATCAAAAACATATGTAAAACGTATCCGTGTTTTACATCACCTACTGCCCAAGAAGTCACACTTCTCTATTAGTTGGGACTTAAAGGATCAAATGCTTATGTCCTTGCTCTTGATTAAACATGAATCCAAACCTATGCTTAAGTGGATCCATCCATCCCTCCGGTGACAGCAAACAATGAAGCAAGGAAACGGGAAACGTTGTTCCCATCTACTGCCAGCAGTTGATATTAGCACCACATGAAGCTTTGTACAGATTCAGAGGAAGGTCAGCTCTGAATGCTTTGCAAATAAAGCAAAATGCATGTCATTGGCAGTGTTATTTCCCTCAGATGTCCCTTAACCCTGCCACCAAAAGGATCCAGACACGGGGTGAGACACATTGACCTCCTCCTGGCTTATCAGGACCTTGAGCAACCATTACCTTCCTGTAGCACCTATGTTCACAAGTGAAACTTTCCAGCCACAGCAAAGTGGAAATAAAGGAGGGGACCCGCCACCATGGAAGGCTGTACTCTTGCCGCAAGAACAGTGCTTTATAAGCTGTGGCATGCAAATCCCATAAAATAACATTATTTGTGCATTTCAAGAACGTGTTGTTCCGGGTGTCATAATGCAAAAAAGTGGAAATAACAAATTTAGGTGACCGGTCAGTTCTCTGAGGAGAAGATGGAATGCCTCATCAATCATCCTATATTTCCTCATTTCTTTCAGGTCACAGCATCACCAGCCATTTAAAAAGTATTCATAAATGTCACTAATGGATTATCACTGCGTCCTGAAAAAAAGCCACATTTATTTATGCATGGAATGTCGATTAAATTGAGATAGATATTGAAATTAATAAGTACCCAGTAAAATGTAAAGTGCACAATTGATTTTAGATCCTCTCTTATATGCACAGCATGTAATTACTAGTAGTAAATCTAAAATGAAAATATAGAAGCTTGTGAGATGTTTCAGTGCAGTTGTTCATTTAGATCCACATAAATCCAGGGGACACACGTTAGAAGTGCCGGCACTAGCATAAAAGGACTAAGCTATAACTACAACCTTCATGGAAGGAAAACAAGAAAAATCCTTCTACAGCAGAAAAAGAGAAAAAAATATGTATAATTTTCATCTGAGAACCTAATGGCTGTGTGTTAATGCTTCTGTGTCGGGAGGTAAAACTGAATAGTATAACTATTTGTGAACACACATGGCAGGGTACAAAATAAAAATGCCAGGAGAGTTAAAGATTAACATTTTTTCAGTTTCAACAAATAAGGGAAATTGGTACATGGTAGTGCATCTAGAAAAACTAACAGCCAAATTCATCAGGCACTTTTTACTGCAAGTGATAGTTTCATAATGCAGTTTAATGTGTGTTTGTCTTGCAAGTGTAATGGGAGACTTCTGTGATTCATGCAAAGCTACATTTTGTTCTGTTCTTGTTCAATTTTTATGTCGTGCTTATCACCTTGGTATCTGAATTCCTGAGATACTAAGATTTCACTTGCATTCTAAACCATTTTTGTAGGCAAATACTTTAGCTTCGTAATCTGTTGTTCTAAATAGGATATGAGCTTCTATAGGTGCTCTTTGTTTTCAGTCACTGTTGACTGGTGGTACTTTTGCCAGCTACCAAAAGGGCTCAATATATTTTTATGGTCTGAGCTGCATAAGATCAGGCCTGTCCATATTATTGTCAATATGTCACCCATTAGGGATCAGTCTATAAAGAAACAAAAAATCTTCATGGTCTTGGAACTGAATAAAAGTCATCCTTAGAGAGCTAAGGGAATTAAAAATTTAAGCCAGAATCAGGTGGGATTTTTCTGTCTGTGAGTGCAAGTGATATTCCTCAGATGTCCCCACTACCCATGGTATGGGTGTTGGAACTGGATGATCTTTAAGGTCTCATACAACCCAAACCATTCTATGATTCTATGATATAAGTGTCACTACCCACAGAGGACATGGAGGTGTTTTTCACCTACTAAAGTCTTCAAACCACAGTCTCGTGAAAAGTTGCATCAAAGCTGAGCTAAAAACAACTGCCACATATTGGAAGCATTTGGCTTTGGAACCAGAGCCAGAGACAGTGACCTGACCACACCTCATGGGTGGAATTCAGTGGCCTAAACATTTAAGTGCAGTATTATTATTGTAGATGCTAGAAGTGATTCAGCCCTCCTTCCACTTGCCATTCTGGAACAGCATGATTCCCACATGTCCTGTGGCATATCCAGCAGGCCCACACAGGTGTCTTAATGCACAGAGTTGAAGTCTGGGATGGATCTAACAAAGGGCCTCAAATTATAAGAGAATCCTATGTTTAGGCTGTTCAATTCTATCCTGTCTGCTCATCCACACCATCTCCTTGCATAGCTGAGTGACCAAGGCCACTCCTCTGCAAGTCTGAGAAAAAACACTGAGTCCAAAAGCACAGACTGAGTCTCAAGCACAGTCACTTGGATGTAAATGTTTGTTCAATACTAGGACTTAGCCATTAGTTGAGGAGATAATTCCTATTCTCTTGCCCATGATTAATGGGAGAGGGCATACAGAGGACATCTAGTGGCATTTGGCCACCACAGTACATGGCTGGGGATGTCTCAGAGAAAGACGCTTTCTCTCTTTGGCTTCACGTTTGGAGCAAACACATTGATTTAGAGTGGATTATTCATCTGGAAGCATAAAAGGAAACAATATCTCCAAGAACAACAGTTGTTCTAACGTTTGAATGTGAAAAAAAGAAACTTAGACCTGTATCTAAATTTCACGGGAAGTTAATTCAGAGACTTCAAAATACAAATAATAGGCTTAGTGTCTGTGAATGCAGACTTCTGAATAAACTCTGGACACAGACAGTTTATGATTAATAGAAATATAAAGCAAACTACAAGAACCAACTCTTCTTTATAAAGCAAAAATATTTCTCAGTCACTCCAAAAGTATCTTTGTGGATGGCTGGACTCCGAGTGGTGATAAGTAGATATGTCAGAAGAGGGTTTAAGGCATATATATGATTTTTTTTAATCCTCCTAAGCAAACCATGGTCATTCAACCATTATATTTCCAAAAGGTTCGGTAACAGAATCTTTGAAGGATGTTATATGTAAATAGGGGTACCCATTATCTTTGAAACCCAACTCTCCAATCCCACCCCTACTACCACTTAATTTCATACTCTGGCCTTATATAAAAAATCCACTTTTGTGCATATTAATCTATTCCCTATATGCCTCTTTGTGTGTCTCTGTCTGTCTTTACTCTGTTTTTTCAGAGCACTGGGATCAGGTAACACAGACTTGAGGAAGTCGTAAATAATAATCTATTTTATTTTGTTGATGATCGCAAACCAATGGCACTCAGATTTCATTCCGCTGAGCAGACCTGTGCTCTAGCTGTTGGCTAAGAAATGCGTACAGAAGTATGTCACCAGCATCCCCACTGATTTGCAAATTGGCTTCCAAGTGACATCTTGGCAAATATTCCCACAGCTCCCTAGAGCTTTACCTAATAGAAACCATAACAATCTAAAAAGGAATTGCTACTTTCTATATAGCACATTTGCTTTATTTGAAGTCTGCTTGATCTAAAGCCAGAGGCAGGATAACAGCTAATATATTCTTCACCTGAGAGGCAAGACACCTTCTTCTACGAATCTAAAAGACTGGAGTTATGATCCTGAGAGGATTATAAATTATATCAACTTAGTTTCCCCGGAGTAGGGGATTTTTCCAGACCTCTTCACTGCACTTTTGTAAGAATATGTTTGTTTTAAACCAGAAAAAGTACAAAAGAGAAAAGGACTGGCTTGGGTACTGGCCAAGGATGCAATAGGTCTCTGAAAAGGACTGACAGGTTTTGCATGGTTTCTTGAGGAAGCAAATCTTACATTATCACAGAGTGTGTGTCTCTGCTGTTTCTTCCCCTGCTTGGGGGAGCACCAATACAATTTGATACAGAGGGAGAGATCTCAAAGACAGCAAGTTTAATGGAAACTGCAATCTGAGCTCATAACCTATAAGACACTCAGAAATGTATACCAGAAAGAGATGTTATAAATGTCTCTAAAGCTTCAGAGCTTCAAGTTAAACACCTAAGAATGCAAACAGGACCTTCCCCCCTGTTCTCTGAGCACTTCATGAAAATCAATGCTTCTTTATTTCCACCACTCCAGGCAAGATTTGCTTTAAGCTACCTAGATATCACAGCTAGTCTCAAGGAGCACAAAGCCTTTTACCTTCAGAGCAAAGCACCAAAATGAAGCCATAAGAAGGTATGCAATAAGCTTGTTACTATAGTATCAGATACCAAGTGAGGGTCCTGCTCTATAAAATGTTCTTCGCTCGACCGTTTTCCAGTCCAAATAGTGAAAGGTGGTGGAGAGAGAAGACCAGGGCATAAAGATGAAAAGCCACCAACAACAGACAATATTCTCAAGCATAGTCAAGACCAGAAACCACGTCCCCTGAAAAAAATATCACCAAAAAAATCAACAGTGCCCTAGAAACTGTACCTGCATCCCACTTCAATTCTCCTGGAACTTGGTGGTATAATTTAAGTCACTGCCCAGTGAGTTACCAGAGCCAATAAATGTGCTGAAACACTAAGGGCATTTGAAGCCTATGGCAGGACTCACCTTAACTAACTTAAATGACTTCAGGGTAAACTGCTAAGTGGCACTGGACTTCCTTGGAATTGATTAGGACCAAGTTAATAAGTTTGAGAAGTTTTAGAGCACAAAAATGCACCCGTCTATTTTGGAGCGAGATGAGACAAATATGAAAATCCATTATGTTGCAGAAACCAATGTAACTGAATGAATCCCACTCCCACATCCTACCTGCCAACAGATCATCACACAGGCCCAAGAGCAGACTTACCTGAGATGCCAGTGGACTGTATGAGCAAAGGTGGGTACATCCAGGCTTGGAGCTTTCTCTTCTGCAAATATAAACTGGAGTCTCAGCACCATCTAACAGCAAGAGTGTCCAGGTGAAGGGCAACTGCCACGCGCACCCAACATCCAAATATTAGAGTAGGTCCCTCCTTCATCTAGGCATGTCAATAATCAACTGTCTGTTCCAGAAGGACACGCAGAGCTGCAGACACCTACAAGGTGAAGAAACAGTTCCTTTTGTTTGTCTGTCAGCTCCTCCTGAAAAGACGTGGCAATTTCAGAAGTGCTTTTTGTGTCAGTTCTGAAGGCACAAATCCTGTTCTACATTGCCATGTCCATGAGCTGCCTCCCTGGCTGTTTTATAGCACCCTGAAGAGTGTTCTTAGATTTTTCTCTCCTTCTCTGCATGGATTAATATCAGAAAGGTATTTAGTCACATCAGCAGTGATCCATTATATGAAGCACCCTCCTGGCAGGAAAAGCCATGACATTTATTTTTCTAACGCTGCTAAGTAGACATTCATATCTGTAATTAACTATTTAAATGCAAACTGACTGATTCTTCTGTGTTCATACCATCTGCAGACTGCTCTGAAAATCACAGTCTTGAAATAACACTGCATTTATCCTGCCCTTTCCTCTCAAAACATGGATCTGGACATAGACAGTGGTTGCTTTGACTTTACTCTTATACAAGGCTGATTAAGGACACATACTTGTGGAGGTGAGGAAATGTTACTCATAGTCATCATCGTGTCAGGATAATGTACTTATGTCAAGCATTGCCCTCTCCTGGTGAGAATCAGGAGTTCAGATACTAATTGATATGTTATTTATACTTGAGTGGCCAGGGTTCTCATGTACAAAGGTTAGATGAGTCTGGAGGGGTGTCCACACCTTCGCATATCCTTCTGAATGTCTGAAGTAATAACAGTTGCTTATTGCAGTGAAAATAGGAAAATATAGGAATATAGGGAAAAGCTGCTTCTGTACATTAGATTCTTCAATACTTTGGAACTGAAGGTGATAAATACGTGTTTCTCTGTTTATTTGTTGGGTTTTTTTCTTCTACCAAACAATTGAAAAAATAAGAATAAAGCAAGCATTATTCATTTGTGTCTTTCATGGGAAAGCCCAAAATCACAGACCAAAAGCACTAAATCTCCTGAGTGCTGTCTGTTTCAGTCCTCCACATAAAATGCTGTTGAAGTGTCAGCTCTACTGTTTGAGGAGGGATAAAGACATGGGTCCCTCTCTGTGCTTTCTGCTCACTCCTCTGCTGATCCAAAGCCCCTGCCATCATGCTGTGGTGGGGGCACAGCCCCCCTGCAGCACAGCTCACAATGCACACATTACATTGGAAAGAAAATGTCCTCACAGCAGACATTGTCTCCTGGGACATGCTGCATGGCCCTTTGGTTTCCTCCACAAGCCTCATGTATCCTGTCCCTTAGCTCCATTTTCACTCTATGTTCCATATATCATCTCATGCGTCATGTTGACTTCAGAGTTTGAAATATCTTGCCTCAAACTCTGCCCTCAAGTACCTTCTTTCTCTTTGAAAACTTCCTTTTAAACCAGCCTCCTCAAACTGACCTTGCTTTTCTCAGTGATCCATCCATCTGTTTTGTGGTTAACTGTTCCATTTTTATGCTGCTTTTCCCCAGAAATGAAGCCTAGGTGGGCTTAGTCACCTTGTATATGTCTGTATGTGCACTGCCAATAACTTCTGATCTCATTAACCAAAACGATCGAAGAGCCTGAAGCTTCATAGATAATTACATTTCATGCAAATAGGAGGCTGAATGTAGAAGTCAAATCTTAATAGACACTGACACTACAGGAAAATAAACAAGCATAAATCTTGGCATACATGGGAAAATCCACGTGGGAGAGAGCCTTTTAGGGGTGCCCTGAGCACAAGAAAAGCTTCAGTCATAGTTTAAGCCTTGCTTAGAGCCAAAGCCAATCTACCACAAGACACACATCCACAGGCAAAGAAAGTTAATTTATTCCAAAAGTCCTGAAGTAAACTGGGTTCATTGAGTATAATATCTTAATTAGGCTTCACGTGAGCTATAAGATGGTAACAAAACTTAGGCCAATAGATGCTGTACTACAGGTTTTTTTAAGTTTAATTCATACTCAAGAAAATATTTTTTTTTAGTTGTTTGCTTGTTTGTGTGAATCCAAATTAACACAGTGATTCTTTTTCCTAGGAGTTTGTCCCCTACATTTATTTTTCTGAAAACAATGCACTGCACATTGTTTACAACCTCTTGTCACATTCATCTCTTTCCTTAACTTATTCACAGTTCTCTAGGATGCATTTTTCTACTCTTTCCACCTACTATAAGACCTGCTATGGGATTGTCAGTGCAAGCTGAAACTGGAACCAGGTGCCTGAGAGGGCTGTGGAATCTCCATCACTGGATAATTTAAAGAAAATATTAGATAATTAAGAAGGTGATATTGATCATGTTTGGGATCAGGGGATTAAGACAAATAAACTGCCAGGCTTATTTTGTGGTATCCTAACATGGTGTCTACTATTTGTCTCCACTGCACTTTGTTTGGACAACACTTCTGTCTGGATCACTCTGCAAATTTCTTGCATTTCCAGGCCATCTTAGCCCAGCTATTTAGCTCCAAGCACACTCCTATGTTTTAACCCAGCATAATAACAGACAATGTTGGTTAATTGGTGGGATGTCACCAGGTATCTCCTGTTTGCTTTGTTGCTCCTGCTACCATCTGAGATCAGTTGACTTATTTTTCATTAGCATAAAGTAAATATTAGTCAGCTTAATTCTACTGGGTAAGATTCACTTCTTTACACAGACCAAGTCAAAAAATCAAAGCAAAAAGGAGTTCCCAACTAAGTTTTATCAGCATCTCGTATCTGCTGTATAAAGTGAATTTCATCCTGCTGTTGAACATTTCAAAATAACCTCAAGCTGTGGTTATTCACTTACCTTTAAACCTAATAGGATTCATGTACTCAGGTCTTGGCCAGAGGTGTATGGATGTCTACCAGCCACTCCTCTCAGCCTTCATAAAGATATTTAAAGTGTTAAATCTCTCCTCAGTCATATCCCTCTTCTAACTCAGTTTTAGTCAGGAGTCTTTTTCCTTTTGGCAGTAGGTGACAGAAAAGGAAATTGTACTAAATTCTCATTGAATCTTCCATGTGAGATTACCTCTTGCTTAGGAAGTTGCAAATTACTGGAAAGTGAGTGTTCTCAGGAAGCCTCACTGCACATTCTTCTGGTTGTTTATCTTTTCTGGTTACTCTCCTATCAAAGGCAGAACAAGGGGCAGGATAGACCCGTGGTGTATGGATGGTGCTCACATACCAGCAACTCTGAGGATGCTTAAGGCTTTCTGTGATGTCTATTACCAGAGATCTTTATGAGACAAGTTCTGGTCTCAGACCTTACCCAAGTGTTTTCATTCCCTTGCCTGTTCCAGCTGTGCAATTCTAAGGAGGGCAATGGGAAGGCAAGGCTTGCTGTGATATTACCTATGGCAGAGACAGAAATTGATGGAGAACATTTTTTTTCCACTTTCATAACCATGCAATAGTTTCCATCATCATTCGTTGGATTGCATTGCTGTGACCTATAAATGATTGGTCAGTCTCTTTGACACAATTCACAAAATTGTTGAATTATTTTTTTTTGGCATTCTGCCTCTTTGATGTGCTTTTTGTTGCTCAATTTAGGGATTAGCTATTTTTTCTCCTCTTAGGATTTGCTTTTCTCATTTACAAAATGTGGTTGTGTCAAAAGGTTCACAAACACAATGCTTTCTGTGTCCCTTATTTTCTTTTGGCTATGACAATAATGATGATTATTAATGGTAGTCCTCTAGCGCAGGTCTCTAATATGGTACGAGCTAGTTCAAAGGGAACAGCAGACTGCAGAGAACAAGATAAGCAATGTAGACCCTAACTTACAGTGACCTTTCTTTCTTCTGCAAAAACTACTAGCTTAAGAAAAATCTCCACAGTCATAAATCACCATCAGTCACCGCTGTTTGGAAAGAGCTGGATGATTTTGGTACATTTATCATGGTTTAAGGATTTTTGACATGTTATTCTCCTCTGAATGTAAAAGTTCTTTTCTTTGTGGTTGTTTCCTTCCACCCCACGCACACATTTCAGAAGGTTGCTCAGAAAAGTGACAACACCAATTGTCTTTGCACAGTCAGCGGGGAGAGGAGGTGCATGGTCCACACTCCTCAAAGGTGGAAACATTGGAGGAATTCGACCTTGACTGAAGTAGCTTCTGTGAAAGATTAGAAAAATAACAGTTCACTAAACAGAAGCCTGATCATAATTACCACTGATGACTACCTTATGTGTTGTTCTAGGCAACTCATAACAAAAACTATTATCTTTTGACAAAGCTGTTGGCAACCACATGTGGGGGAAAAAATTATGGTTTTACCCATTTTTCCAATCTTTTTTTAGGTTGATAATTGCTTAACTTGACTGTAAGCAAATAACACACTGAAGATAGGCATATAATCCAAGAGTAAGAAAAATGTTTATATACTATGAGGCTATCTGTGGATAGTTGGATTTATGACTGGCAGAGATCAAAATTGAGATTTCTGCAAAGTGAACTTTTTGAAATATTTTTCTGCCTCAGCATGCTAATTAGAACAGAAGGAATATTTGTTTAACAATGGGAATTTTGATAATGGCCATTCACAATTGCACATTCGAAATTTTTGGATTAAAAAAAATCTCCATGCTCAGATAAAAACATTCACTTAAATTTTTATTCATTAAATTGAAACTAAATAATTCTAACCTGTTTGAGGTGACCTGACCCCATTTGCAACCTTCTTCCATTAATCTGAATTGCTAATCATGATTCCCTGTCACTAAAAATCTTTGTGGAACATTAAGGTGTTGTAAACTGTATTGGCAGCCATTTAAAAATTTCTCTGGGAGCACAGGGAAAAACATTTGCCTTTTCTTTTACAGAGCTATCCTTCAGACAGTGATTTGAATGTGGATCTCACAGCTCTTGTGGTCAGGCTGACTTTAAAATAATTCAGATGGTGTGACGAGAGTAGGAGCCTCTAAGATTCTTAGAATCTACTTACAAGCTGCTTGTCTAACATACATACAACCAAGGATTACTATAATGAATGAAAGGATTTCCTCTCATCTGACCTGTGCTATAAAATAATTCACTATAGACAATCACGTTTCATTTGATCAGTCTGAGTTTATGCATCCACACGTAGACATCTATATGTACATAAGATGCTCAGTTTAATAACCTACCTGCAGGTGTATTCCAGCATTGAGTTGTTCTGGACTATGTTTTCTGTATCCTCTCTATTTGGGCAGCTCAAGCAATCCTTACCTTCATCTTACAACTCTTATGGCAGCTAAGACACTTAGCACACAGGGGCACTTAATTAGGTAGTCTCAATTTCAAAACAAATCTCACATCAAGGCTAACTTCAGGAGCACCAGCACTAGGACCCAATGCCCTGCCCTAGACATCCAAAGTGGGGAAAAGGCGGGAGACTTCTGTATGGAGATTTTATAACTCAAAGAGGTCTAGTCAGCATAGTCAAAGGTGTTTAAGGAAACCCAACCTTT
This sequence comes from Scolopax mira, assembly GCA_004320125.1. Lineage (NCBI taxonomy): Eukaryota > Metazoa > Chordata > Aves > Charadriiformes > Scolopacidae > Scolopax > Scolopax mira. Next base: position 110,266 of record BJBW01000603.1, on the reverse strand, counting down.
GGACAGATGAACTGAGATACAAATGCCTTTGACTCTACTGTCAATATTTCTGTCCACAGCATTGGTCTAGACAGCAACACTCGATATAAATAAAACGCTCTAGACATTGCAAGGTAGCAAAGATCCCTCACATCCCTAGTATATGTCCCAAAGCATCAAAAATTAGTGACATAACCTCTAGTACTTCCAGGAGAGACAGCTTAATTTATTTCTAAAACATCTGTGAATTAAGAAAGGTGTGAATTCCAGTAGCATTAGCATTTATTAATACAGGGACTATTGCTTAAATTAAAATATAAACACCTTTTCTATTATTGCTTGTTGTCTGCACTCTGCTCTTCACCAGAGCAGAGAAAAAGACAACACCAATTTGTTTAATTGGAAAAAAAATCCTCTATTTTAAAAAGGAATACTTGTTTTCAAGGATTAGCTATATTCTTCTCAGTCTGCAGCATCCACTGAGTTCAGTTGGAATGTTTATTACACCTTCCTAAATCTGTTCCCTTTGAAAAAGCAAACTGTGAACCCAGGAAAAACAGACAATGAGGGAGCATCAGTTTTTCAGCCTTGCTTGGATTTGCTCTCTCATTTCCTCTTGCATCACACTGTTACTTATGGTGCAAAGGCATGGGTGAAGCTCGACCAATAACTGATATTTAACTAAATTATAACCAGTGGGAATGTGCGAGTCCTTTGAGAAAGATTTGACACCAGAGCCCTTTTACTGCTGAACGCATGAGCAGTTATTATTGCTTGAACTGGATGGGTAAATTCAGTAAATCCTCTTATATATTCTCTGACTTGGATGCTCAGTTAAGATGGTGTGGGCAGCAAAAAAACCTACATCTTTACTGTATTAAGGAACAGGCAGGGACTGTTCGTCAGCCTTCCTCTCTTTGCTCGCTAAGCATAGAGTTTTCAAAGAAAGCCTTAATTTGAAATATAGTTGTACCATGGCCAACAGTGATGAAGTGGGTTTTTTAAGGTCTACAGTTAATCTATGAGAGAGATCAGAGATGGAGAAGGATCTTTATGTCTCTCATACAGTGCAACACCACAGAGTTGGCAATGATTGAGCTACCTCAGGAGACCAGGACGTAAAGGTGAATGCTGAGGCCTGTGCCCAAGCTAGCTCATTCTTCTGAGCCCTCTTTTCCTCTGTTATTGCTTTCATTCTGCCCTAGAAAAACTTCAAATTGAGTCAGATAAAGTAGTAAAAAACACTTTGCATCATTAAAACTACTTTTTTCTGTAAATATAACTTAGGATGGACAGATGAAGCCTAGATCAGCAGTGCAGATAAAGTCTCGGTGATCCATTGTGTTGAGCAGGAAAAAACAAGGAGTGCAGCCAAACCACTCACAGTAACTGACTGCAAGAAACAGTTTGAGATTGATGCATGAATGAGGTATTCCCATTAGGGATGAAGGCTCACGGGGTCAGAGTCTACAAAGATGCCTTATTGTGTGTGACACTCAAAGTCACCATCAGTCAATGACAGCTTTTCAGACTGAAACATTTCTAAGGGTAGATAGAGAAACTTATATGAGTATGAATATATTGACTCATTAAGGTTTGGACAAAAGAAATGCATAAGTCTGGAAATTAGTAACAGTTTGAAAGAAAAATTATATTAAAACATCATCAGCCAAAAGCAATATCACCATTGTAACAACAAACATTAGATGAAATAGATAATGGAACTGAGAAATCATTAGGCAGCATGAAAACAGATTCTCTGGATAAAAATGAACTCTTAGAATTACAGACAATAATTATGACTCTTCTCTAATGTCCTGATGCCCTGACTTGACCTGCTTGCTGTTTTCAGGCTCAAAGAAAGTCCAGGACCAAAATCTGAATTTTGATGGGTTGCCCTAATGAAAAGAAAACATTCATATAAATGAAATAAGGTGACATCAATGGCACACTGTAAAGCAAAAACAATAGAAGCTATCAAAATCCAAGCAGTAATTTGTTTTTGAAAAGAAAAATAATTTTGGATTTGCATAATCTTGAAATAGAATGACTATACCTTAGAGAAATTGATTAAATTTGCCTGCAAATGTTCCTGTTCCCATTGTTATGATTGTGATAAAAGGCCAGGCAAACTATTTTTTGAATGAGTTGTTAGCAGGATTTAGCTTCTTGTTCATGTGTGCAGACTATGCATTTAGCAGCTGTTGATTTTTAACACATTACTTCATGACTTTAAATTATTTGATGCAAACGTGGACTATCAGTTTCTGGCAGACTTCTCAGAAACTAGTAACGGCCTTGCAGTTTGTAAATTTACCCATTTCATTGTGTGTTTGGTCAATATACATTATGGGACAATGCTTATGATACCGCAAAGCAAATATTTTCCATCTAAATTGGTGTTAATAAAATGTGAGATCCACCAGGGTAGGCACAGCAGGTATATCAATAATATCTACGTAATCTTAATTACTCTGATTGATTTATTATGTCAAAAAGCACACATGAAGATATTGCTCTGTTTAGTATGCTCTACATAATACAGAAAAACAACAAAATACCTTAGACCTACTCCAAATACAGGAAGAGTGAATATGCAGTATCAAAAATGATAAGAATTTAATCGCAATAAGCTGTCTGACCACTGGACATTTTCTGTAGTTCTAGATGAAAGAGAAAATCTTAAGAAGGATGTGACAAAGAACAGTGTGGATTTTTTTTGTTCCTTGCTTCTAGCACCTTCATATGAGCAAAGAAAGAAACTGCTGAAAATTGGGCAAGGAGGGCAGAAAAGCTGTTATGAGAAAAGAGCAGATTACGGACTTGCCATCTCAGCAGCATAAAGGAGGTAACATGCACTGAGAGTAAGAATAGGGAGCTTCTCTTTGGCTTCCTGATTAATGTATCCCAAAAGCTTTACCATTTTCCTCTAGTGATCCCAGTGCAAGGCAGGATGAGTATCCCAGCAGAGGATAGAGAGATGTGGAGAGGCAAGGCATGCACAGGAACCTTCTCCAGTTGGAATATACAAGGGATTATCTCCACCCACACCTGAGAGTGTGAGGGTACAAATGGCCTGCAAAGGCAAGCAGAGCTAGGGGGGCAATGGTGATGTCACAGCATTAAAAATTCATGATGATTAGCATTTTTTTTATTATTGTGTGTCAAAACCCCATCACTGACTACAGTCCTTATTCATTCTGTGCCATGAGCAGTAGAAACCCAGACCAAGAGGAAAGCGTTTTCCTCAAGCAATTTTACAAACAAGCCCATAGCAGATGGGTGCAGGAAGATGGAGACGAGGAAGAGATGTCCATGACATAGTCAAATTCACACATCACTGACTTCATTCAGGCCTGAACTAAAAGGAATCAGGAAAAAAAAGCAAGGCAACTCCATGGTTATTTTAAAGACATCTTCCAAGTGCAGGACATTTGGGAGAAAAAGTTACCTTTGAGGAACATAGACAGCAGCCAGAAAGAGCAGCGTTCACCTCATGGACAGAAGCTTCCTGACAACACCAAGACCTGATGGGCAGAGAACAGCAAAACCAAGGCTCATTCAAAGGCATGCTAAGAAGTCACTAGGTAGCAAAGAGCTAATGATTTAATTGTTCCATATCTCATTGGTCCCATGGGGAAAATTACATTTTCCTTAGAGGGATGTTGGGAGTAGGAAACCCACTAGCAAGTGAGTAATCAGAAAAAGGTGGGGTGGCCAGAGAAATCAAAGTTGGGCTCTTCACTCACTGGCTCCCTGGAGGAAAGAGCTCTGCTTAGGAAATCTTCACATTCTGCAGCATTTTATTTGGAAATCTGTTCTCCCATGCGCATTAAGGGCAGGCTCTTTGGTGGTTAACGCTTCACAGGTGGTGGCCTTACAGCTCACAAAAGTGACCTCAGCTGGAGAAACACACCACCACTTGGAAGAAAAAAGGCAAATACTTCAGGAGGGAAAGAGGGGAAGACTTCATAGCAGACAGGAGTAACTGGACTGTTACACTACAGCTGTAAATGGATCTCTAACTACAGAGCAGTTTAGTTTTACTAGCACAGAGTCCTCTTCTGTTATTACCCAGCATAGAGTATGTGATTGAGCAAATGTTCAGTAAAGATTTGGCAGCCTGGCCTCTCTCAAGAAATATGGCAGGGTCAAAGGTTACTTTGCTTTGTTTCATTAAGTGGATTTTCTGAGCTCAGGGTGCTCCTTTCTGAGGTGTTAGGAGCAGATGCACCTGTAAAGGAAGCCGGCTAACAATTTAAAAATAAAGAGATCATTACTGTGCCCATGGAAATCTGGATCTGCATCTCTCAAGAAGAGTTAAAAGGCATTTCACGACTTGCAAGATTTCGTTCCTAACAGACGTGCAGATCTCAGGAGCACCACCAAACTTTGCGTTTAGAGGCTTATTTTTATTTTAATTTGTCTCCTGAGGCAGCCTCGTTTGAGCAGAGTTTTTAAGGACAAAGTGAAGGACTTTAAAAGCATCTTTAAGCCCACAACTGCAGTACCTGCTACTACCTAAATCTCAAGTATTTAATGGTTCCTAAAAAATATATTGCCTTGTTAATGCCTGCAGCAAAGCATACAGTTTATGGTGAGAGAACAGTAATGCCCCTTTAGCCATCTGGCCAGCAAGAATACAATGGGGTGTTTGATAACAGCCATTTACGTGTCTGCAGGAGATGGCTGCAATAAAAGGAACAAACAAGCACATTTACAGGGGGCTGCAGTTGGGTAGTGAGCCAGACTAGGCACCATAAGAAACTTAATGCAAATCTCCACGGCCCAATCACAGACAACTCCATTGCTTCCAAAGTGAAATGGAGCTCAGTGCTTTCTGCTACAAGATGCAGATGGTTATTCCAACTCAAAATGAAAGTGTCTGAAAAACCTCAAGGGTCCCTGCCACCAGAGTTTTCACCTTCTAATGCAATTCTTGGAATATTTTAACTTGCTAAAAAAAACCTACCAAACCCCATGGAAATAGCATCAAAGCAATATGTAGAGTGGAATTGAGCACCCAACACTTACTCCATAGTCATCATACATGTGATGGGAAGATTCTTACTGACTTCGGTGGATTTTGAATTAGGGACATAATCACCAAATCAAAGTAAAGCTGTTACTGCAGGGCATGGATGTGTTGAAGCAACAAACAGATCCAGAAATGATCTGAGCTTTCATCATGAATTCACAATGCTGGGGTCAGAGTAGAAATTTCAGGAGGATCATCTCTTGATTTTCTATGATTTGGTCTATCACAAATGAGTGTCACAATTCTTACCCATGTCACATTTAAAATACTGCTTCACGAAACCCCTTTGTTTCAAGACATAGTGAACTGCTGTCTGTCTTCACCCATGAGCATGAAAATGGCATAATATTATTTCATTCATCTGCCTAGTTTTGCACCGGTCACACAAAAAGTTGTGAAAGTGCAGCCAGACTTTTCAGGCTTTAAAACATCCAAATATAAACTGCTATTAAGTTTACATCACATTTCCTTGCTTAGTGCCTAGCTTGTAAAACGTTAATATCTCTACAGTATTTCCAGCATTGAAAGTAAAGTTTTTCACTTAAGGCCTAAAGGGAAGGAGAAATTTATGTCACCTAATTTTACCTCTGCAAAGAATTAGGCATCTAATCTAAGATAGTCATCTAAGTCTTAGATGATGCAAGGAATGAAACACCTTCAAAGTACAATTCATGTAATCATGAGATGTCTTCATGTGCATTGGTTACAAAATTCTGATTTCACTCTAGAGAGATTTGTGGCACATTTAGTTCCTCAACCATGGGAACTTACTGTTTTTCTAGGCATTACAGGGCATCCTACACAGTCTTCAGAAGGATGTAGATCTCCTCTGATTGTGTCATTGCCAGCCCACGCGTCTCTCCAGGGTACCTGAATGGCACTAAATGTCTGTATTTAGGGAACTGAATAATATTCCTATTTCCTGGTCAGCTGGATAGATCTTTCTGTTTCATTAACTGCATTAACATGATATCCATTGTTGATAATGAGAATTTAGACACTTAGTCCATTTGTCATCACCTACTTGTGGAAACCTAAATTGTGGTTATTTAATCTGCAGAATTAATTCTTCCCTATTGTACCGAACACATGTGAGATGGGTCAGTCTGTGGAAGTGCATATCTCTTTTTATGGAACATAATGAGCTCCCAGACACAGAACTTAGACAAAGCTCCTGATTTCTTAAGGGCTAAATTGCAATAGATATGAATTCCAGTACAGGTGTTCATAGGTTCGATGTTCATGGTTACCTGAACTACCTGAAAGAAGGTTATAGAAAAGTGGGTGTTGGTCTTCTCTCCCAAGTAATAAGTGATAGGATGAGGGGAAACGGCCTCAAGTTGCACCAGGAGATATTTAAATTGGATATTAGGAAAATATCCAACAGGCTGCCCAGGGAAGTGGTGGAATTGCCATCCCTAGAGGTATTTAAAGGATGGGTAGACATGATGCTGAGGGACATGGCTTAGTGGTGGTTTTTGTCATTGTCACATTGATCATTGGACTCAATGATTTGAAAGGTCCCTTCTAAACTAAACAGTTCTATGATTCTATGCTAATTTTCTCAAGATACTGGCTTCTTCAAATAACATGACAAAATACTAGTGAGGATGGTGATCTAAGAAATTATTCTGCTTTTCCAAAAGCACTGTTTTCTTTATATAGCTGTTCAACACCTTCCATCTGGTGAGCTCATAGCATTTCATTCATGGACTTTGACAAACATCTCTAAAATCTTTTCACACGCACACAGAAAAAGGCAAAGGCTTGACCATGAGCAGAATCTGGCACAGGATAGATGAGCAAGAATCTAACACTTACATCTTCAGATGCCAACATTGTAAATTGTAGAAGCAACAGTAAAAATGGAATTGGATATGCAACTGAGTGTAACACTATGGCACCAACATAAATCAGAGCATAAACACTATGAAACGAAATATTGCCGCTTTGCTGCTTGAAAAAAGTTGTGGTTTTCACTAAGCCAATTCTTTAAACAGTAAATGCAGCAGAAATGACAAGTATAGAAAACAGAATAAAAAGCTGAATTTAAGATCTAACTTCTTTTGATTATTTTTTATTTTATTTTTTTAAATATAATTTTCCTGGGACAGAGCCTGACTGCCTGTAAAGCAAATGGAACACCTAACCTCAGAATTAATTATATTAAGTTCAAGTTAGAGTATGCAGGAAGAATATTTGTGACTAAATATGCTTGTCTTGGGATTAATGTTGGATTAACCAAACAAAATGACTTATTTTAAGGTCGTTTCAATCTTTACTTGTGGATGGAATAATCCACTACTGAATTTCAATTTTCTCATTCGGAGCTTACTGGTTTGATTTAGATCTTGCTAAGAGAAGCAGATAATATTTTGCCACTGACTTCTCATGTATCTATCCCAGGGTGTAATGCAGCATCATTACAATATCTGCTGACCATTTGAAAACTAAACCCATAGATGGAGCTTGGATTTGGTTTTTTTCAATTTCAGGCTGCTGGTTAACATCACAATAGTCCACAGCTGTGGTGAATAATAAATTTTATCATATTTTCCAAATAAAGGTGTCTCTACAGCTATGCTTTTAGAAACTCTACAGTAAGGTGCAGCTTAGAAACAACCAGCTACCTTGGGTCCCTAACCTTTATGTTAGCTTTGAGCTCCTGGGGGATAATTTTCCTGTATTGGGAACTGTGGTTTTTATCTCTGCTGCACAGAATTGTTCTGTTTGGACATATTCTGGGACATAAAATCCAGTCTCTCCTTCAGGATGCCATTTGGAAAGGACATCATCTCCTGAAAGTTTATGTTTTTAGATAGTCTTCCAGCCTGTTCTGTTCTAGTTCTTATATCACACCCGTTATTATATCTCACATTATTGCCTGCATCACTGTAATACGTCTATATTTCATAGAACACAAACTTTGATTTCTAGGAGTGATGGATACCACTATTTACTGTCCATTCGTGAGATGACTCTTCTCCTTGAGTTTTAGTACCATAATCAGAATGAGGGAATGTTTCTGGTCGAAAATATTATCTGTCAATAAATGCAGTTTTAGGATGGCCAAAAAGAATCATAAATTCATGTGAAAAGTTTAGCAGTAGGGGTAATTTAGAGAAGAGGTAATAAATGAAAAATGACAAAAAATAAAACATTGCAATTTTTGTCTGGAAATACAACTTATTCAACTTTCCCAGGATTTAAGGCAGCATTAAAAGGGGTAAGAACGAAAAAGAAAAAAAAAGCCAGTAGACTCAGATGTTCCAGTTAATACTATTTTTTTTAATCATTCTCACTTAAAAAAAAAAAAATGAGAAAATTGTCCAGCCTATAGTATTGTCACCTGCTCTGCCCTTCACACTGTTCCGGTGGCCACCATAAGGACTAGGAGAACGTCAACCCACTACATGTATACCTGGATGGATATACTTTCTTGCTGACAACAATTTTTTTTCTAATTTTATATCCTCTAAAATAGATTCCATATTTTTATATACTCTTTTCACTAAAAAAGAACTCTTTTACCCACTTGCGTGGCTTGACTAAGCACCAGATTGGTCAGGCAGAGGTTTCTTTCAAGCCAGTTTGTTAGATAAGAAGAGTACCACTGTGCAGACGTGCCTGAATAGCACAATTTGGGATCCAAATGGGCTTAAATCTGAGAAAAATCAATCCTTTGGACATTGTTTGCTCTTCCTTTGGTTATTGCCTTACATCATAACTCCATTTAGTACTACTTAACGGATTAATTATATCATCAATATGCCTAGCTCCAGTCATTAGCAAGATATGTGATCAGTTCATGGGAAGGATTTTTAAACACCAGAGTTGGACGTTTCCCAGCCTGAGAATCTCTTCAAACAGAGGTATCTCATCAGTGTTTCAAAAGCCTGAGAGCATCTAGCTCATTATTCTAATATTTAGTAGTTCATAAGTGGTGTTAGGCAGCTCCCCATTATTCTAGAAGCAAAGATAATATAATTAGACTTTTTATTTCCTGGGGATTCATAGGCAGTATTCTTTGACCTATGTCAAACAGAGTGAGTGTGATTGGGAGTTACTGAGCACACACAAACTCATTGCAGATATCAGGCATCCTCTTTTATCTTAAATGAAAGGAATTTTGTGTGCAAATAACAGCATCTTAATCTGCTCCCCAATAATACTGTGAAGCTGGGCTGCTCAAAACATGCAGCACAGCAGGAGCTGCTCCTCAAAAGGTAGAAAATATTCCTCTTTGAAGAAATCAACCACTATGCATTGTACATATTGCCATGAAATGGCAAATAAGCTTTGTGGAGTGACGGAGTATTAAAGCAGGGAACAAATTCCAAGGAGGAGGGAAAGAGACACCTGACTTCGGGTATGTAAATGAAGGTAGCTGAACAGCTGTGATTCAGTCACCTAAATGTCATTTGAGTGCCATTTGAGATGTAACAGAATAGTCAAAACGTCTATCTCATGCTGTTAGACATCTCACAGGACACACAAGACATACAAGCCCTCCCAGAGCATCCAGAGGCCAGAAAGGAGATATTAAGGAAACACAATGGGGACTAGATGCCCCACATGAGTAACTGAGTCCTACACTTGCCATCTTAACTTTCTTTATAGTCAGTGGAGATCTAAAGCAGACCCAGTTCCCCAAGCACAAGGGACAAGACATCTATTTTGGGCCTGCAATTAAAACAAATACTTCACAACTGGAAATTCATTCATTTCAAGAGAATACGTTGTAATAGCCCAAATGGCACTGAGGACTTATGTTTAAGCAATTCAATCCTGCTCTTGACTTTGATTTTTCATTGCACAGAAGGTATAAACAGTCTTCCAGTTTCTCAAAGTAAATCACTGCTGGAAACACAATAAACATTTCCTAAGCAAATGCCGAAAAGCACTGGGATGAGAAGTAAGCAGTGGGTCCAGATAAAGAACATATTTGAAACACGATTGAAAAAAAGAGCATTTACCAAGCTGGCACTTATACACACAAACAAAGACCTCTTTGATACATTCCCATATATCTCCACCACACCAACAACGTGAAGAAAGACAGAACAGTGTCTTGTATGGGAGGGACAGTAAGTCACAGATGGCCGAGACCTCGAAGAACCTGCCAAGCACCTGAGGCAGGAGTGTCTGCATCCGAAACGTTTTGCAATGAGGTTTTTAGACAGATAGATACAGTTTTAGATGCTTCAGCTGAAATCAACACAGATGTATCCCACAAAAAAAAAAAAAAAAAAAAAAAAAAAAGCAGCCACTGGGCTGGACCACCGCCAAAAGCTGCTCTAAAATGGACTATAACTGTTTCATTTGCTCTCATGATAAATAGGATGGTTTTATAATACAGGTTTAATGGAAACACCGTACACAAAACTGTACTGCTCAGGTAATTACCTTGATTGAAACAAGTGTTTTACACTGAATGCAAAATTCCCTTGGAGTTAAACCAAACCACAACAAGAATGAGACCTCTGTGGAGACACAGGCATATAAACAAGTCTGCGTGCTAATTTTTTTCCAGTGGTTCTCTTAATGAGTCGCTTGCTAGAGTCCACTAGTCACAAAGATGATTACTTTAATGATGATTCATAGAAATTGTGTGTGCATTGCAAATACCAAGTGCTGCAGCAGTTGCTATGGCAGGAAAATGTGTGTGGTCTGTTCCATAAATAGCAGAGTAAATAATTGCATGGCAACTCGTTCCTCCTTCAGAGGATCCCCAGTGTTGGAAATGGTCTGCAGGGAGCTCCCCACATTTAACATTTGCCCTCCTTGCTTTTTTTCTGGGCTTGCAGATGAAACCCATAAGCATCTATTTGCACCCACCAGGCTAGAATTTTAGCTTTGGTGCGGAGTTATTTTTGTGTTAGGTTGTTGGTTTTTTTTCTTGCACTGGAGATTTGAAGCTTGATTCTGGTCTCTGTTACCTTGGTGCAAATCAGCACAGCAAATCTGGATTAAATCTTTTTATGTCAGGATAACTATATAACTATAGTCTCCAGCTAAAGAAAACAGAGGACAGAAAAGCAAACACATCTCTCTCCACATAAGGCAGTGAGAAACCAGTTGATAATTATGACAGGTAGAAAATGTTCACTTTTAGTATCTTAAAATACTAAAATGAGCTTTTTATGAAAATTCCTTCTGCCCCTTAACAGCATCACTCTCTGTCCCATCCTAGGGTTTTCTCAGAGGAATGGACGGTTTTAGTCTTTCCCCTCTTGAAATGTGCATGTGCATACTCTAGAAAATAAGTGTGTTTTTCAACTAGGCATTTTCTCAAGTCTCCGTTTTGGAATGATATTTAATCTGAAAATATTGAAATACAACCATTTTCCCTACAGCCCTGGGAAGGAAATAGCATGCTGTGAAAAAGCACGCAAAGAAGTGTAGGAGACCCTTGGCTTCTGATGGCCACCCCTCATGAACACATTGAGACCAGCAGTGAGCAAGGAAAGGAAAAAACCCTATACAGAGCTGGCAAGCTATTTTCAAGGAGAGGGTGAAAACACTAAGGGGTAGTTTGATGGAACTGGGTTTTCCTACTATCAGGGATGATAAACCTGCCAGGGAAGGTAGCTCTACATGCTGTTTTCTTCCCTGAGGCTTTTTAGCATCTGTTGCCTCTGAAAGGTCTTTATTCTAAATAAATGATACGTCTCCATACGGCAGCTATTTGGTCACAGATTACAATGTTCATTGCCCCCAAAAGAAGCAGAACAACAAGGCAGAAAACTAAATCAGACTTGCTTGCAGCTATCATGGGTATTAGGGAACTACAGAGGGAAAGACCTTCCCAAAGGGGATGACACAGGTAACTCCATCTTCCCCATGTGATGATTTGGAGCCCAGAAACAAAAATAAAGGACCACTGAACAGGACAGAGTGAAAAACCCTCCCCAGAAAAGAAAAGTTAGGGCAGCTGAGATCCTTGAGGTTGTTCGCCTGAGCTATGCAACCTTCCACAGGTTAAATCTTTCTGTTGTCCATTTTCCCAGGCCGTTAATCATCCTACACTGAGCAGAGTGCAGCTGAGATTGCCTCACACTGCCCAATGTCTAGCTCCTCAGGAAGGACAGGGACCATGAGAAGTCCACAGCCTGACCAGGCAGGGCATAAAGCAAAAACAGATAGAAAAAAATACATACTGGTACCCCTATGTTATGGGATGATGATGAAAAAAGGAATATACAACAGAATTCTGCATTGGTTTCCCAAATATTGATGATTAGAAGATTGGACATCACGTCTTTTGGGGTTATTACTGGAGCACACATGAAAATTCAGCAAAAGTACACGAGCAGGGTTTTCACTGAGTGGGACATGAAGAGTTTTCAGGCCTGCCACTAGTTTTGCATCCTAAAACACATTGATGACAAGACACGAGAAATTGGCTGTTCCAGAATTTGGGAAAGGGACCACACCGCAACAACACGATGGTGAAAGTAAAGAACCATCTGCTGCGATGGCTTGAGTTGCAAAAATGTTTTCACAGCTCTAAAGGGATGGAGGAGGAGGAAGAGCACTGGTACGAACCACAAACACCAGGCTGAGAATATAAACAGATGAGGAGAGAAGCAGAAAAGGCTGCAGTTACGGCAACGTTGTGGTTGGCATCACCTGCGACATCACTACAAGGAATCAAAAAATGTGTAAAAATCACGCTTGTAGTTCCAGAAAAGAAACCGCAGCAGCTTAGCTGCCTGATCCAGCACAGAGGCTCCTCACAACAAGAGCTAAGCCAACAAGAGTCAGCGCAGAGATAAACACCATTCAGATGGTGGTTGCTCCTGCACGGCACACAGTGGAGACCCACAGCCTCCCGTTGGGCAGAAAGAGCCAAAATCCCATCCCAGCTGGTAATTGAAATTGACAAGGAGGCTCAAAACCCTGCTCTCCACAGCTTGCCTCAGAGATCTTGAGCAGCCTGTCAGAGCCCAACAGATCCAAATAAAAGCAGAGAGAGAGCTGCAGCCACAAGAAGGTGAACACAGATACCACAAAACAGCTGTCGGGTTCAGCATCTCCACAGATTTTTAGACAGCAGCAGCTGCTCATGAACATGAAAGCTGGTTCTTAATCAACACCAGGCCATGGGAGACATTCCTTGAAAAAGAAGATTGAAGAGGTACTTGGCCAGTGAAAAAGGCAGCTAAGTAACATACACACAAGTAGGCATGGAAGATTTGTATTTTTCTTATTTGGCTCCTGATCAGTGGTATAAGGTATGTGATCTCTAGAAATAATAACAGGATAATAATAAAGCCCTACTACTCTGAGCGCTTTCAATTCATCCATGTTTGTAAAGTTCTCACAGACCTAAAGGACCTCAGTATTTTGAATACGGAGAGGAAACAAATTCAGTATTGCAATGTTTTAACTCTGTGAGGTTATTTTGCCTTCAGGTCAGAATACCTCCTTTGCAGTACACAGGATGAATTACCCACCTCAGAGCAGGCTCAGACACAAGTCATTTCAGCAAACTTCACATTTGATTCTTCTCAAAGAGTTTTTGTAGGTTGGTCCATTTGCCTTCTGATGTAAGGTAGCTTATGCCAGGTCAATCCTTCGACATCTCAAATACAGTAGCATGAAACATATCTGAGGCACTTGCAAAAGTTTTGTCTCACTTATGAAGTTCTGACCTGTCATGGAAGTAGGAAGCATTGTTTTAAAGACAGTAATATTCTGAGATAAATGACCACAGAGAGGACAGATGGAAGAATCCCTAGTTTCTTCATCCCAATGAATTTGATTAGTTGTGCAGATGAAGTTGTCCACATACACACATGTACATAAATGAGACAGCAGAAATGAGACAGACAGAACACACTACTGGAAAATACTGGGATGGCTTGAGAATTTAAAGTCCCCAAAGTCAGGCAGAAATTCTGTGGGGTTTCCAGGACATAATACTTTGTGTTGGGTACTAAGAGCAGATTAAATTAATTGTCTTCTTGAGGTCTTTATTTCCACGAAATCTGCAGAGACACTAGACAGCTGACTTAGACAAGGCTCTCAGCTTTTAGGCAGCTAAAATTAGATGGCATAATCCCTTAACACGTTCCCCAGCCATTTTATATATCTAGTCCTGCTGACAGCTGGTTCCGTTCTAAAGCACCACAGAAAAATGATACTACAGATCCTTGAAGAAAATAATATCCCAGATAGTGATGGAAAGGAACGCCATCTGTAACTCTGAATCTCAATTTTGTTCTCATTAGATCTTCATTATATCAGCCGTCATTGTTGTGCAGAGACCTGATTCTATCCCCTCTATATTCACCTGCAAGCTATTTCCTTTAATTGCTGTGCACACAGAAAATCAAATCTATTCTAACAACAGTGATTCATTGGCTCAGCTGTTAAATGCAATTTGTGCATCTCTCTGTACAGTTTATTTATGTATTTTCCATCCCTGCACCACCTGAAAGCTTCCCAATCTTTACTGAAGTTATGCTCACAAATATTTCCCCAGCTCCAAGGGGCAGATGTGGAAGAATGGCCAAAATCTAATCCCTGTCGCGTTCTCTCCAAATGTTTTATTTCTACTGAAAACACAAGTTTACAGACCAAAATCCTAGGGATATAAAAACCAGACTGGACTAGCATCTGTCATACCAAGAGATGAACTCTTGGCATGGAAATCTCCCATGGGGAGCTCTGAAGTCAAGTAAATGAGCTAGGAAGTTAGTCTGAATTGGACTTCGGCTAACTTAGCTACTTTCCTGACTGCCCTTTTCTAAGATCAAACTGGTTGCCTCGTTAGAGGAGTGAAAAGAATGTAATGAATCTCTAATTGTGCTGTTGTGGAAGAAAAAAAAATATAAAAAATCCAAAGCAAACATTGTTATACTGCTGAATATATGTTGATTTCCTGGCATATCCGAGAGCTTTCTTCTAGGACCAGGCAAAGAATTGAATGAATTGGATATACTTGAAACAAAAGCCATGTGTTCATTGCCCCTGTTCAACCCAACTGGACTGAGGGTGTTAGTGGGGAAGCCATGATAATTACCAATTACACACAACCCCATTTGCTCTTGTTGCTAATTAAAATTACCTTCTTTCTCCTGTGCTTTTCCCAAACCAGTGGGTTGTGTTCATCCTCCCTTCTTCTTCCTAGGAGGACTCCGCAGGGAAAAGCATCTTGTGCATGTACTCCCTGTCTGATCCATGATGTGGTTACTACAACAGCTGCTGAATGTTAGAAAACAGCAATATTTGCCTTTCTACAATCACAAGAAAGACAAGACAGTATAACTGTACACAAGCAAGTGACATTCTGTCTCACGGTATGGCAATAATATATTGTTCTTATGTAGGACTATTTGTCAGCTGAGTCTCTGGGTAGCTCTGGGAGTGCTACATTAATTTTTTCTGCCTTCAGAGATCAAATGATGTGACCTTACTCAGGAGACAACTTCCACCTTTGTCATATTCCCCATTCTTCTCAACACATCCTGGTTTTAGATTGCCTTTAGCCATTGCCTTTAGCAGTAGTGCAGCATTATATTTCCATGTTAAATTAGGAAGATTCAATATCACAGACTCCCAGAATTCAACATCCTGTCAGCCCACAAAATTCAAAGCAGGAAAAGTGCAATATGGAATGAATTTCCTAAAGTTCCTCCCACCAGTCCAGCAAAAGCATGATACAAATACAGCAGATGGTGGAGTAACTCTGTAGAAAACAAAATTATTGAACTTACATCCCAGCTGTAAGGAGCCAGACATGATTAGCAGAAAGCAGGACTACTTTAAAGAAGCAGAATGTGTAGTTTAGCTTGAAAGAGCGATCAGGTTTGTCTGCAGCAGGTGCTGAGCTGTCTAATCCTCCACATTTTTAGCACAGAGATTTTCCCTGTCAAAATCAACTGGCTTTCATTAGCTATGGTGATGGGGACTTCTTCTGTCCATCTTTGCTGATAATAAAATTAAGAAAGTCAAAGGAAATCTAAAATAACCAAAGGGAAAATTAAAGAAGTAAAAGGAAGTACAAGCTGTCTCAGACAATGAACTATTTGCCACAGTGGAACAGACTGCCACAAGGCACCACTAAAGTAAGAGCCAGCCAGATGTAAACCCCAGTGAAATTTTTTATGGACAAGGAAAACAGCCAAAGTTTTGAGATGAAAAGAGGAAATCCAAACAAGAACTTTAGTCAGAACAAAAGCCCTCAGGCTTCAGTTCTTTAACTAGCCACTGACTATTCAGGAAATAAACCTGTGCCTGGCCACAGAAATCTTACAGCAACCTCCAACACAGTTGGAAGTTAAACACACCTGCAGTCAGGTTGATTTAAACCTGCTTAAGATACAATAGCATCCTAGATAGATCCTAGGTCTGATCCAGATTGACAACTACAAAATCATTTTCAACTGTAGTTGAAACAGATGAAGTTTCATTCTTCATCTGAGATCTATTATGTGTTAACTCACAATCCCAGAGCAGAGGAGAACTGTGAAACAAAGGCACATACCATGCAATGACCCTCATATTGTTTTTTCTCCTAGAGTCTAGAACACTTTTTTCCCTCTGAAATATCTGAAGACAATTTTTTAATGTTAATTAAAGCCTTTTTTTCTTTATTATTCAGCAAAGCATGACCAGTTCCAAATAATTTGCCTCACCACAATGCTGTCAGCAAAACGTAAAAAGAAAAGGATTTCCTTAAATCTGCTGTCCGTGATGTTCATGCAACCTGCAAGTGCCACCCTCTCTTATCTTTGTTGTTGACAGATCAAGTCAAACACTTGAAAGGCTCTTCAATGATGTGCACAGTCACATGGGATGAATCCTACAAAGTGGAACACCAGGGAAACTAATAAGCTGCACTCCAGCCTGCAAAACTCTCTAAAAAATTAGCTCCTTTATTAAATCAAGCATGTTCTCGTAACCACTATAAGCCATTTATTGGACTATTTACAGTCCCTGCCTATGGTGTAAGATAACATCATTCTAATGTCTCTTCAGGCAAAAATGTACATTCTTGAGTTTTCCCTTAAAAATTCATATTAAAAAATCCCTTCCTCACACAACTTGAAAAACAGTGACAGACCCTGTTGCCAGTGTCTCATTCCCATTTAACTTGATTTGTTTATAGTGAAATAAAGTCCCTTTTTAACATTTTCACCACTGGCTGATGGCTTTCATTTGCAACTAGACTTGCTCAAGAGGTGCTCTCACCAAGTTTTTAGTGTTATGTTTGGCTCCAGATTTGGTCTCAGTGATCTCTAAAATTAACCGTTTATTTTCAATTATCTGTTTTTCCTCTTAGAAAAAAAATGTCAATTAAAAATATGTCCTATTTCTTGTTACTTGGGAGAAGAAACTGATCTCCACCTTGCTACAACCTTTCAGGTAACTGTAGCGAGAGAGAGGAGGTCTCCCCTCAGTCTCCTTTTCTCCAGGCAGATATGACACAGAACCTGTGGAAGACCTACATCTTGATGGAATGGATTATAGAGGCCTGTTGGGCTACCGTACAGCATCTCCAAGGGCAATACATATATATTTAAGCAACAGAAGCCAAGAACATGAAATCATAATTGCTAACTAGCATGTGCAAATACCTTCGATTGCTGTAGTTAATTATTTAACCACAGAACACATCTAGACATGGCTTCAACATAATATACTTGGGAAATGGGAGGAGCATGGCTTCTTGTGGTCCTGCAGCCTTTCAATGTCACCTCTGCTACCCCATCATTTTCTGGGACACAGTCCTGACATTAGATGTTGAGCACTGAGGCAGAACAGACAGAAACTCCCCTTCCCTCTAAAGGCTTAAATTCTCACTAGATGCATGACGTTTTTACAAGAAAACCACTCATAGAGCCGAGCCAATGAGTTGGTTCTGTGTTTACCAGCTTTCATACCCATTTTCTTTTTAAACAGCTTCAGGCTGATTTATTAGCACCTCTGTCAGCCTTTTGTTCTGAATTGCCCTTGCCTCCTCTGCTGGCTATAGTGGAAAACTTGCCTCCTAAGGCTAAATCTAACCTTTGCCTATTAAAACCGGTTATAAAGCAAGAAAACCATTAGACAGATAGGCTAATATACTTTAAATTAATCTCTATCTGCTTCAATTAATACTCTAAGTATAATACAGCAATGCCTATATGCATAGGGAGAAGTATGAAATCACTGGGAGTTGCATCACTGGAAGTGAGCTTGTCACCATATGGAGATAACAGATACCGGTTATTACTTGATTCCGTGCATTGTTATTTCTGATTAACTTCAATATAACAAATTCAGAAACACTGAAAGCAAGTAACTGCATCTGCAAAGGCCTTGGGTTCAAACTGTCTTTAAGCTGATTAGATATTCATGAGCGTGGTGCCAGACTGGTTTCTACTCCTCCAAATCATTTGAACTCAATTTACAGAGTGCGGATGTGTGAGAGAGGCAAGATTAGTCCAATCTTACACCACTTAGTAGCAGGGAAGATCTGAGACAGCAGTGTTGGCAGATAATTTCTCTTAGTTTTGAAATACCATAAGATCTCCTCTGAGGAGATGCCAGGAGGTGAGTAAAAAGGTAGAGAAGGACACAGAAGAAGTCAGAATGGAACGGGGTACACCCCTTGCAGGAAACAGTAGTCCTTCCCTAGTGGTACAGAATATGCATTCTATAGAAACACTTTCAATAAAGCCTGGCTTTCTCTTGACCTCCAATGCAAGGGGAAATTTCAATAGAACCCACTGGTACTTCACAGGACTTAAACTTGCAGCCAGAAGCACTGAAATGCAAAGAACGTTTAGGAGACTGTTCCTTGGCACAGGAATATAATTTTCAACTATTCACAATCTCAGGAGACATATCAGGGCATTATTAACTGCCAGCATCAAATACCTTTCCTAGTACTGATTAACAGTGTGACTGCCACCCTATGTATATGTAAGATAAAAATTCATAAGATCAGTCTTCATGTACTACAACAGCTACATGGCTTAACAAGAATTACTCAGGATTGGAAAGAAGCTTTCCTCCTAAGAATGGCATGGAAAATGGTTAATGAGATAACCAGCTGCCATCACAAACATGGCAGCAGTCAGGACAGGCCACTGGTTTGTTGGACGATGACAGTCACACTCAGAATTATGCAAAAAAATAGCTTGGGTGCACCTTTTTCTGCAGGAAATTCAAGCCCTGGCAGCATCCTACCCTCAATTTATATGAAATGCACTGCTTTTCAAACTCTGCTTCTTCAAGAGCTATTTATAGCATGCAATTTAAGAAGCAAGAGAGAAAGAGAGCAAAAGAGGCTGAAAGGAGAAAATAAAGGTAGGAAATCCTTTTGCAAATGAGTCATTCCCCAGGAATGCTTTGACAGGCTGTCAGCAGAGATCTGATAAAGACATCCAGTTAAAATACTCCACTACAGCTCCAGGGGAAGGAAGATTGACGTTCTGATGGTGTGCACAGGAAAAACTCCACGCAGCAGATATTTAATCTCTGTGGGAAGCTTTCAGATAGCCCAAATCATTTGAAAGGCATTCTGCCTTTTAGCAAATAATGAATGTATTTTTAAAAGTATGTAAAAAAGAAGAGAGAAAAACCTACTTGGAAGAATAATCTCCCCCACTGTGTTTCTTCCAGTACTCTTCTTGGGTTTGCATGCTTGGGTGGCATCTCCATGTCTTGCACTCCAGAGCTGGAGCTGCTCACTGCTCATTGCTGCTGCCAGGATTTCTTTTACCCCATCAACAGCAGTAGAAAAATGGCAAGCCCAGGCACATATCTCCTAATACCTCTCTTCTGGCCCTTTTTGTGTCATCTGAGGCAGCAGGTTGGTCTCATGCTGCTGAAGCGATTTGTGGGAAGCTGAGTGGTCTGTGGGGACACAGTAGCAGCTGCTGTTAGGTCTACTTTAAATGCTAAAATCCACTGAGACTTCATTTTTCTGGGGCTAGTAGAAGTTGTCTTACTTTGTGAGTCACTTGAGAGTAGTCTGTCACACCTCCAGCCTTCAAAGTATGGAGGTTTATAGATCTACCACTCTCACAATTAAACAACAGTATCTTCTGCATCAACCAGGTGATGAGAAAAGAAATACAATGACAAAATAGCCAGCCTAAAACCAAAGTTTACTGTAAATAAGGAAGAGATTTAGGGAAGGAATGAAGATTTCTAAGCAGTCTTTATATCTGTCCACCTTAATATTAGCCAGGTGTGGGTAAACACTGAAGGAAATTAGGCCAGATAATCTTAATACCTCCCTTAAGCCATGTATATCTATAAATCAGTCTCCCACATCCAAAGCTGTTTTGCACACCGTAATCTGTCCAGTCATTAAATCTTCCCATTAGGAGGCCAGCACTTCCCATTAAAACCTCCTGATATAAAGCATATATTGTCCTCTGCTTTACTCCTAATCGCTTATTCATGATGGTCCCTTGACTTGTTTCTTCCCTGCCTTAGGTGTTTATTCTTTACAGATATTTGCAGTGTCACTGCATTCTTCTTTAGCTGGCATTTAAATTGCATATATATTAAGCTTTTAGGATACGAAATTGATCCTTGCTGTCTTTGCCTCCTTGTGAATACCAGTAGCAAAAAACCCTAATAAAGATAATTTTTTCATCTGCCCAGGTCTGTTGATTCTGTGTCTCAGTTTCCCTAACCTTCAGCAATGTGATGAAGACAGAGCTATTATTGACCAAACTGTACACCTGTAAACTCAGCAGGAACAGGCTGGACCAGGCTGGACAATCAGAAGGAGCACTGAAGCACAACTTTGGGTCAAGTTTAAAATAGCCAATTTTCTTCCTAAAACTCTATTTGTTCTAACCAAACACATGGAGAACAGATTGAACTACGTCCCCTTTTTTTTCTTTCCTTTTTGAGTGAAAACCTACTAAAAGCAACAAGGACAAGTTTTCTGAATGGAAGCAGGTGGGGCCTAGAGGTTTTTTGCAAAATCACTTTGTATAACCCCATTAGGAAGAGACAGAGGACCATACCTTTCCTTCAGGACCTGAATTCATAAAAAAAGCTTGTACAAAGCTTACACTCTTCAGTACAAACCTTCACTCTGTGTAGGTTTGAATTTTTTATATTCCAATTTCTAGTACTTTAAACTGTTTTAAGGAAATGCCAGACTGCTGTGGACGATAAAGACCTATCACTCCATAACAATATGAAAGTTCTTCCACTTGCCATGACAACAGCATTGACCTATTACATGCCAAAGCCACATCTAATGGCCACACGTGGCTGTCTCAGATACCCTACAGCATCTCAAACAGTCCTGGACACCCATATCCATATACTGCAACTGCTGGAGCTGAAGCTTATTGTCAACATCAGAAGCACACGGCCAGGATTTGTTTTACCTCAAGGATACTAGATTATGCACAACGGCATCTCAGCAACTCAAAAGAGGCGCAGAGATTTTCTGTATAAACAGAGGTACAGTGATTGATCACACCACAACTGCAACAAACTTCAGACTATCACTCACATTGTTAACGACTGTATAATACACGCTTATGCAGGACGCGTAAAAGAAATTCATCAGGACTCCCTTGACTCCACTGAACGGTTCAGCAACCTTGGGTTGAATTTACAATCTGTCATTGCCCTTCAAAATGCCATACACAAGAGGAGGACAGAGCCTGGGGAATTGAAGCACCCAGAGAGGAGAAAAACAAACAAAGAAACAAACAAACTAAACAGCCAAACTTGATCACACTTCAGCCTTTGTGTTCATTGAATAATTAATTTTAGTTTGCCACACTTGAGTTGGCCTAACTTAAAGGAAAATGGTCATAATGTGATAAGACTGTCAGGCTACTTGAAACTGCTTGATGGATACAGAAATGTCAAGTGAATAAAATAGACTAATGTACGCTTTAGTCTGTTTTCCTTTATGAACCCAACAAATTGAATTAAAAGTAGTGCCAGACTGCAGTTACACATAATAGCACACAGTTTAGAATTCAAATTATTGTTGAATATCTTACTGTCCTTAAAAATTTTCTTTATCATTTTTTACTGTTGGCCTCATTCTTCTATTTTCTTCTACTAATCCTACTAAAAACCCACTTTTGCACAGAAAAAAAGGAAGATGTTAAATTGTCCTGTAGACAATTTCCATTTCATGCCCAATGTTTATTGAGCTCTATTAAAGTTGTGTTCAGAAAGAAGTGTTCATACAGACTTTGAGGTACTGGGCAGTGGACATTAGGAAAGGCAGAACCTTTATGAACTGAAACTGAGCCACAATGATTTGTGGGACCTACTACAGACCAGGTGATACGTCCCATCTCACTTCCCTGGAATATGTCCAAAGGCTATGGATTTGTCCAGTGACACCACCAGGTGTAACCCCCCACCATGTGTAAAATAAAAGACCAACTGTGAGAGCCACATGGAGATGCTCACCAGCCAGCCAGCCCAACAAGATGACCATGGGGACCCTGGGCTCTGCACAGTGCTGTGAGATGCAACACTGCCAGGAAAATGGAAAACCAGAACAATATGTCAACTTCAGAGCAACATGTGCCTGGGGACAATAAGGAAAACCTATGGCATTCACCAAAAGGTCACAGGAAGCAGCCAATAGGCTTGTGAATCTGAAATCGTATTTTGAGTTATGCTGCTTCTTATTAATATGAATTTATTAAAAATGTCTGGCTCATTCTTGCACAACTTACTTTTCCTTTGAACATCCAGACTTTCTCATAACTAGAGTTTGTGGAACCAAACCTCATATTAACTTCTTGTCATTGAGAACTATGTTGTTAATGCTACAACTTCCAACTATGAAAACTGGCCAGAGAATTTAGATCAAGGTCTCTATCTGATGTCAGCTGATAATTGTGCAGCCACAAAGTCAGTGAAAAACTATTACAACTCAGAAAAAGAGCATTTAGAATATTATTTAAAAGTGAGGACAATACTTCTTTTCCATTACTCAAAAGATTTCCTTTCTGTCTGTCCTACCAACAGCAAGTGTCTCTTCCCTTTCCTCTCAAACTTCTTTGGTTTGTCTTGGATAAGCAGGGATAATGCAAAGTGGATAAAGGAGGATGAGAAAGTAACAAGGCACATCCTAAATCTCAACAGAATCCAATAAAACAGAGAATATGAAGATTGGATCAGATTAGAACTTATAGACAAAATCATTATGTAGAAGGAAGTAAACTGTAATATTCCTTTATGATTCTGGGCCAGGAAGGAGGGAATTTTACTGTAATATGTTGCTGAAATATGAGGGGCAATACCAGAAACTTGGGAGATTTGTGAGATGAAAAATTATGAATCATAAGGGGTAACTCTCATATTTTTGCTAGCACATACCAACGTGCCTATAGAAAATAGAAGCACAGGAATCTCCTAGGGCTGTGATATATTGTAGAAAAAACTGTTTATGCTGATATGAATGCAGACTGAGTGTGAATGCACAGGTGGGAAACACGGGAAGAAGGGTTGTAAAATGTCATTATGCTGCTGACACCTACAGTAGCCGGCCACTGAGATCCTAGCACACAACTTCCTGCAATGTCTCTCGACAGCCAGCTCTGAAAATGGAGGCAGTGACTAAATCCTGATGATTCAGAGGTGGGACAGGATAAAGAGATTAACTGCTGTCAGATCCCAAACTATACAATGAGGCACATCCAAAACCACCAGCACATGCCTAAGGAGAAGCCAGGAAGTGCGAGGAGAGGCTCAACAATTATTTTCCTTGTCCTCCACAGCATTGCAAGCAATCTTGGCAGGTCTCAGTGCTCGAATATCTTAGTGCTCGAATATTGGGCAGGCTGGTTAAAAGCATCTCAGTGAGTGTGAGAGACTGAAAGTAGTTGTGGTTTAAATAAATTCACCTTTCTTCCTGCATTTGGGTAGACAGACAAAAACTAAAACATCTCACCCCTCAGAAAACGTGAAGATTGGTCAACAAATGTTTGCCTTTGCACCCCTTTTCTTTCTCATTTTTGGCTTCCAAGGAAGCTAAACATGAAACAAGTAACTGATGGATAGTTTGAGCAAAGCAGCTTTACCTTTTTAAATGCATAGGTGATGGCAGTGAACCACTGACTGGAACAGTCCCAAAAGAGAAATGTCATGAGTCTTGTACTAATTTAAAATTACAAATTACTTGTAGCTGGTAACTTACCCAATTTAATCACAAAAGGCTAAAACCAAGCACAAATTGCTGGAACTATCTGCAGCTACACTCA
Source organism: Scolopax mira (assembly GCA_004320125.1). Classification (NCBI taxonomy): domain Eukaryota; kingdom Metazoa; phylum Chordata; class Aves; order Charadriiformes; family Scolopacidae; genus Scolopax; species Scolopax mira. The sequence goes on along the minus strand of BJBW01000603.1, from coordinate 86,041 downwards.
GGATTGTCAGTCAAAAATGCATTTCACAGATGCTTGTTGGTTGCTTAATATAATCTCTTATTGACCATCTTGCACTGCCATTTTGTGCTTTCTTTTGATTTATGCAACATAAGTACTTTGGAATGATACATACACTCATACACCCACACCCCGAGAAAACTTCAGCACATCTTTTTTCTTTTGTTTAAGATAGAATTAATTTAATGGTGATCATTAGTTTATTCCTCTATAAATGCATTACAAATCCATTTCCTATTCCTCTTCTATGGTAATTACACTGGTGGTTACATCTATATCAAGTCCAAGAAATCTAGTCTGAAATCAAGAACATTGTTAGACATGCTGATGTGCTCCTCTACAGAGGTCCTGGTTTATGCGGAACTCTCTTTCTGACTCTGTTTTCCTCAGAGAAGTTGGTTGAATTTATAAGTAGGGTGAATGAGGAAATTAGGAAACCAAAAGTCCTATATCAACTCACCTTGGAGATGGTGTTTCCTTTTGTGAATGTGCCAATTTCCTGAGCTATATATAATATAGGAGTAAGAACGCTCACCTGACTCATAGTCATGTTACCCAGACACCAAAAACACTTGTTAGTGTAATAACACAAAACCCTCTGCACAGATATGGCAAAAATAAGATTTGCATGAGGCATTCAGTACTGAAGAGCCTGATATCTGGGCAAGAGTATCCCTATGCATTGTGGACACATAGACTGAAGACAGGCTTCACAGAGGTGTCTCAATGCCAACAAGCCTTGCACAGTTCTCAGACAGGCCTACTTTTATACCCAAACCAATTATTGTGTAACAAACCCCAAACCCTATAATTGTTGCTATTGCTTACAGATAACACCAAGCTTGTCAGGTTATGAAAAGACAGGAGCAGGATTAATGGAGAGGTTGGAAGAGATTGTATTTCTTCCATGACCCATTAACTAATGCTGATGTAGAGCAATTTCCTGAACATGAAGGGAATCATCACTGTTCCCCCTTCCCTATCCATATGATAGATGCATTTAGCTGTGGATTCAGAGCTATTAGGATCACTGGATAAGACAGAACTGCGTAAGCAACAGATCTTCCAGTACAGAAAACACAGCTCGGTGCCCAGAAAGGAAGGAGTTGATGTCTGGTGGACACGAGCCCTGTACCCATGGCATCAGCAAATCTGCATCGGCTCTCAGGAGAATAATGCCCTGCAGTCCCTATAGATATATAGTAGGAGGTGATTTCATTTCCACATCTGGCCAGGTGCATAATTCAACACTCTGTGCAGGAAAAGAACCAGGTCTGAAGGGTAGAAAGAATATCACCATGAGAAATTTAAAGGGTGCCAAATACTTTTAGCTTGTCAAAAAATAGGAATCAAAAGTGGTTTTATTACAGAAAATAAGAAAATTAATGCAGAGAAAATATTAGATACAATAGGGCTCTTCAATTTGGCAAAGGAATGCAGATCAAAATCCAATGGCTGGAAGCTAAATCTACACCACTTCCTGTTAGCAGTTAATCATCTTTTTCTTTTTTTTTTTTTTCACAATGCTGAAGATGTTTAGACTGCAGAAAATTCCCCACAGGAAATGATGGATTCTCCATTTGTCAAATCAAACTTTGATGTCATTTTCTTCAAACACAGATAAATTGAGTCAATATAGGGCTATCAGGGTGAATTCTAATGGTAAACTAGTCTTTTCATTTGTGGATTATGCTGAGTTTGATTAATGATAATAATGAAATTCATTGCAAATGCTTCCTAGTTTCAGAAGTGAACTCTAACTTTCTTCTTTGCAGACAGGGTCCCAAAATACAGTTTTAAGAGGTTTACATACTATTCATATGTGGTCAGAGGATATTGCTTTCTGTAATGAAACGTCACATTCTTACATGAGGAAGAAAAACAGTTTTCTGACAAGCCTTTTGTCTTCTAAAGACTATTCAAAACCAAAATGTTGTGCACTACTCCAATGCCACACAACAGCCCCTCTGCCCTGGAATAAAGGCATCCAGTGACTACCCTGTCAAACACAAGGCAAGTAAGTCATCCACAATGCAAGCTCTTGTGCAATTGTTTGCCTTGTGATTTATCAATTTAAGTAGCTTGCTCTTCCTTTGTGGTTCATTTTTAGTCATCCAGTTCACTCAGACTCTCTAACTTGACCTTCTTAAGATTTCTCACCCCTGCAGTAAGGGTGCAGGAACATCATTTTCCCATGGCTCATAGGAGAGAGCTGAAGAATGAGAAAACTGCAGGTGATGCATATATCTGTCAGATGGCAGCAGTGAATGTTTATAAATCTTTATGAATTTAGAATACCCATTTCTTGTTCCATTAGAGAGTGACAATTTAAAGATTTTTGGATTACAACGAGGCTAGTGATGTATATCTGAACCCTGCTGACACACATCTCCTATTACATGGTGGTTGACTGTATATAAAAAATTAACTGCTCAGTACCAGCACTTTCTGCAACAGCTGCTGAAGGAAAATCAGTGATGGGTAAAGGACTCTTTTATGACTTTCATCAGAGAATTTAGAGATAGAAAGTACCCGGATTTCTTCAATGACACGGTGTATGGTTTTGTTCTTGTTATGCAAACACAGATAATATCATTAGACCCGCACTAAACCTGACAAGAATACACATCATTTTTTTCAGTAAGGACATCTGAGCTTCTCCAACAAAGCTTTTCCATGTCTTTAAAATGGACAGAATGTATTTTAGGCTTTCTTGGGCCAAAATATTCTCAGTTAATTTCTCACAGAGGAAATAAATGGCAGAAGTTCATGTCAAACAACTCAGAGATTTATAGTTAGAAATCTCAAAGGACCAAGATGATGTATGGGATTTCTGGGTCCACTTACAATAACCTGGAATGACTTATGTGTTTTATTATTGGAATAGCATTATGTGTGTATATATATTACTGATGTGTGTATATATTACTGATGCAAATGCATTGCATACATATCCACCAGTAGGACTAAAATGTATATGTGTCCATCATTTTGACCAAAATGAGAAATTATTCCATACTGTTTAGGTTTTTCCAAGTACTCGATGAGAACCAATAAATATTTCCAGTAAAAATTGCTGAATGAACTCTGAAACTCATTTTTCATAAAAATTTATACTGGGGTTTAAAGTGCCAGATGGATTGCAACATGGAATAAATTAGGAAAAGGAGATTGTGGGCAAGGATTATAATAAATAGCATAAAGGAAGCTACTATAGGGTAGAAAAAAGAAAGAAAAGTACAAATGACAACCCAGCAACTTGCTTAAATGTCTTCTAGCTCAACTTAACTAATTCAAGTTTCATTAAAATGCGTCTGCATAATGTTAGGCTTTTTGTCTTACTATAAGGAAAGAGACATCTAGAATTGGAGTTGAAGGATGATCACCATACCTGTGATTTACTTTGCAGTTTCTGACTGTCCTGCCATACTCCTCTTGTTAGGAATATAAACAAGTCGACATCCCAGCAGCCTCTGTTTCTGGAGCAGAGCTGAGGAGCAATCCTAAAATGAAAAGTAAAGTTTTTTGTTTCTTTTCCCAAGTCATGTTTATTTTCATTTGTTTTTGAGAAAATATAAATCTGACAATAACACTGCCAGAATATTTCTCTCCATAGCTGCTGTTGTAAGATCATTGGAGAAAGTCACAATTACCCATAGCTGAGGCAGGAGATCAGGCAAAAAAAAAAAAAAAAGGTCACATAAGGGATGGATGGGGTCTATCTGGCTGGGTTGTCACCTAAAGCGAGTTGGTGCATAACAAGAAAAAGAAGGATGCTTTTTGTACTACCAGCCACTACCAGGCATTCCGCTGCCCGATAACAGTCTGTACCATAATTGTCACTTCTTAGAGACAAGAAAATGTGACTCAGTCTCATTTTAAATATGAAAAAAATGGAGAGAGTGGGTGATCTTCGAAGTTGGTTAGGGTCTAATTCCTACTGATTTCAGGTTCTGACACCTCGCACTCAATTTTTGTCATCTAATTGAGGCAGTTCAGATGCTGTAGGGATCCTCAATTGGTAAGAAGGAGTTATAGACACTGATTCATTTTATCTTTATTTCTCTCCAGTGATCAGAGACCTGTAAGTAACTGAGTTAATTACAGGTCCTAATTTAACATCTAATATTATGTCTTAAGGCTGTGAGCCCTGGCCCTTCACAAGGATCTGAAGCACATCAAAAAAAAAACAACTGCTGAAGTTCACACTGCAGCCAAAAACAAAGACCATGCCCTCCATGGATGCTCTGACCACTGGATCATCCCCAGCTTTCTGTATAACAAGGGGAGAAAGCCACCAGGTCCAGTTCCCACAGGCCATCAGATGCTTCCCAGTCAGTGAAGGTATATTTCATCATAAACTTTTCCCACCGGCAGGTTTAATATAGAACTTTTCTGCCATCAAAACCTTCAGTTTTCAGACAGATGACCCTGTCTATCAGATACCTCTCTGGAAACAATTGCTTTCTGGTTTTGCTCTGTTGCCTCTCCTTATTTCTTTCTTTCCTATATAGATCTCATGTAATTACATTTGTATTTGTCTGAAAACTGTGGAGAAAAGATTTTTATTCATTCTATATGAAAATCCCCCCTCCCCCCCACTGCTAACTAATCTTTCCCATGGCCCATACTATAGAGAGAGAGGGTGTTAATGGCTCGCTTCTGGCTGTGAAACACTATTTCAAGTTGTCTCCAGTAATTCTTGTGGTCCAATTCCAATTGCTTACATTTTGCTCCCATTGTTTAATAGGTTTTTTTAGCATTGGAATGGGAGGTGGGGGCTTTCGGTCCATCTGTGAAAATCCTTTGGTGAGCCTTCACAAGCATTTTTAGAGTTAAATTGTTCTCCTGTGATTCATGAAAAAGAGCTTCTGCATGGGGCAACTGACAGTAGAATTCCCTGGGAGCATCTTGCTCTCAGGAACAGGTTTATCTACAACTCCCGTTAGCCCTGGAGACAGAGTTATCAGCTGCACAGGTGTTTCCAGCAAGCACTGAAAGGGGAATCAGTGCCTTGAACAAGTAGAAAAAGTAAAGCTGTTGTAATGTCCCTAATAAGCTCCAGTTTGCCACCTTCTTTGCTTGTAGAAACCTGTGTTGTGCTGCCAACTTCAATTATCTCAACACTTTCACCCAATATCAAGTATTTACAACACCACAGACATAGTTGAAACAGGAAAGCTTGCTCCATAATGAAACCCTGCCCAAAGAGGTGTCCTTTGAGTTTTTTCTAAGTGTAAGCAGATTTGACATGAGTTTTTTCCAAGACATGAACTTCATGACCATGTTTCCAGAGCTGAAAGCTTCCTGTCATGAGGACCCATATCTTTAAGCTTTATCCTAAAAATAACATTAGGGGTTTCCAAATAATTGAAACAGGCAATGGCAGTTGGGTGAGAAACAGAGGGAGAGCAACAAGGATAGAACGTGCATCTCCACCAGAGTATGCAGCACTATGTTAGAGAGCTTTGAGTGGGCTCTGAAGATGCTGATACAAGTCTAGACTGGGGTAATGGGGCCCTTATGACCCCTGATCACCGCAGGGGGAAGTTGGACTAGATGACCTTCTTTAAAGGTCACTTCCAAGTCCAACAGTTCTATGATTTTATGCCAATATGAAGAAGGACTGTGAATTCAGTCCATATCCCAGGCTGGAAGCCTTGGACTCTGTGTTCTTTCCATCATTTTTGTTCCCTTAAAGCTCTTAGGTAGGTGCAGGTTTCTCCATAAAGCCTCCAGTGGACCCTGAGCTCAAATTGTCATAGATCCCTTAGTCCTCTACACATTGAGTGCCATAGGTGAATTCCTTACAAACATATAGCAAGGCATAGGGCTCTGCTCCATGTAACTGTTAGCAAGCTGTCACCTCATCTAAGAGCCATGAAGTTGGTTCACAGCCTCAGCCCCACCATCCCTTACCTTAAGGATCATGTCTTGGCTCAAATCAGCAAAGAGGATGAGGATCACAAAGCGAGAGACCAAATCTCCAACCACTGCCCTCTCTAACTCTCTCTCCTTCACCTCAGCTAACACCTGACATTCCCATTGTCTGCAAGACACAGCTGATGTGACTGGGATTATGAACATAAAGAAGGAAAATTAGTTACAGCTGGAGCAATTGTCAGGCAGGAAGATAATTGAAAGCCAGCAAAACGATCAACCGTTTAATTGCTTACATTAAAGAAATGAATTGACAGCAATCAAGCCAACCTATAAAAGGTACCCAAAAAAATGACATGTAAAAAATAGATTAATTTTCATCAAGAACAAGTAAAAACAAACTTGGAAAAACTGAAAAGCCACGCTTGTGTTGTTTATAAACCTTAATCAATTTAAAACTCATTTTCAACATATTAAACTTTACTATTTAATGTCTCCCAATGAATTCTGCCTTTGGCATTGTTCAGCAGTCTCGCTGAAGCCTTGTGCAGTTAAAAAAGATAATTCATCAGCATTACCTCTGCCAAGCATGCTTAAATTAGGAGGCAGACCCCAACATTATAAGGGGAGGAGCACTGTCATTTTTTTAAAGGGAATTTTTACTATTTGGGGGACTGTTGATTTCTTGAGATTTTTTTAGAGGAAGGAAAACTATTGGCCTCTTAGAATTTGTGTTTTCAAGCCATGTGCTTTGTTCTCATTATTGAATCTTTGCGCAGAAGCAAAGACAAAATAGGGGTGGGAGGAACAGATGCTTGTCAAATTTGGTCAATACCCTGGTGGAAATCCTTGAGAGGCCAAACACCAGTCTTGCTGCTTAGGTTTGCCTTCCTGACCACCAACACATTGCTCTGCATCAGCACGGAAAGGCCCAGCTGCCTCCATGCCATGTTCAGCATTGCAGCCTCTCTGTATCTAGGTCCAGAGCCTACCTGGAGAGCTCAAACCCTTGAGAACAATCTAGCACAGCGTCTGCTGAGAAGAGGCAGCAACACTGCTGGCTGGAAGTCTTCAGAATTGGGTTTTGGCTCAGTTTTCAGCCATACAGTGCAATAACACATTTCACATCTTTTTTGGTTGACAATTTCTTTCCCAATCACATGCTTGGCAGTCCTTTAGAGGAAGTTTTGCTTTTGTCCCTGGGAGCAGGACCCCAGCTAATGGCATGGGGAAAAACTAATGCCAGATGAGCTTCATTCCTGCTGCTCCAGGTGTGCTATCCCCAGCCCATCACATCACCTAGAACTGCCAGCGTTCCCTCTAACATTGCTCTAACACAAACCCTTTTGAACACACAGTAACCCCTCCGAAATCTTCAGGCCCAAATCTGAGGTGAGCAGGGATGTGAACTCTACTGTATCAATGTATACTAAATTTTCAGAAGGTGTGCAATGGTGAAGGAATGGAAAGAGAACTACTCTGGAATGGCCCCTTGATGCTTCATGCTTCTTTTTCACAAAAACAATACAGAGGTTTGATCTGGGTTTTTTTTCATACTAATATAAATCACTTAAAAGATTTTATTTTGAAAGGAGAAGATAGATTGTACACCATCTATTTTTCTCCCTATCATCAATTTTTCATTTCATGATAAAAATCTCATTTTGTAAGCATGACACTCAAGAAATGAAAGAGAAACAAAAATCGCTGAATCCAAGGGCTCAGTTACTGGCTGACTTAGTATAGGAAGAATGAAGCGTCCCCCATGCAGCGATTACCCTAACATTGCTGACCTTCACCTCCTGAAACTGAGTTATGAAAGTCCTATAACAAATCAATACTTTTTTTGAAGCTTTCTGATTTTTTATGGTTTCCCTCATGTTTTCATTCTCACATTCATGTTGCTGACAACCCATTGTCCAGGCATCCATTTTCCATCTTGCAGGTCAGCCTCTCTGCGTTTGAGCTCAGTGAGATCTACAAGAACTGCAGGCTGACAGCAGGGATCGAGAACCAACTGCTCTTCTGAAAATGTGCAGTTATCTCACATCATCTGAAGGAAGAGTAGATGATCTTGCCCCTCCCACCCTCAGCGATAAAACATACACGTGGATATCTGATTTTAACTCTGCATTTTGTACACCTTGGAGGTTTCAAAGGAGGCCCACCAAGACAGTCAAAGGACTGGAAGACAAACCTCTGAGGCAAATCTCAAGAGAAGAAATGTTAAAATCAATACCACCTGAATTAGGTTCATTATTTTTTGACAAAAACAAAATCAACTTAATTTTCTACTGTAGTATATTACTTGATAGACTAGAAATACTTAAGTAATAAGTAAAATATATTTCCAAATTAAAAAAATTCAAATATTACCTTATGAAAAGGTCAGGATTACTGATTATCCCTTTAAATTTTGGGAACATAGAACTGGGAGGAAATATGTGTACTGATAACTGATAACAGGTACCAGAGGTTAAGTAAAGGGGTAGAGGGTATTGACTCCACTGAGACACACCATGGGATGATACCTCCCTAGAGCAATCCCAGGAGCCTAGGAACAACATCGAAGACACCATAATGATCCACAGTAGAACAGACCCAGGGCATCCCATGCACGCTCTCATTTCTCTGTCAGTTCCCTGGACCCTCGCATTAGAAGCAGAGGGATCAAGCATTTGCTGAGTAAGTGATGCATGCAGAAAAGTCAACAAATCCAGAACTCGCCAGAGTCACTGCACGTTGGGGTACACAGATTGCTGGTTGCAGTTTCAAGGTAATCTGAAATGCTTCCTAGCTGTGCCTCTGATCAAGTGGCCAGGTGGCAAGAAAGACTAGAGAATTACTCATTATCCTTTTCCTGCTAGGGCAAAATCACTGTGTGGTAAAAGATGCTATCTTCTTGGAAACCTAGATCTAGAGTAGTCCCAACCTAATGCCCACTGTAGAGAAAGACATAAAAAGTCACCAAAAAAAATAATCAATTTTACTTGCCAATTGGACCCAGAAGGAATTATTTTCTGAATTCATCCTTGTATGTTTTATTGACAGCAATAGTTATGATCCTTATAATGGTCTTATAATTCCCTGCCTTGCTCTAAGACATAGTATATGGTGAAACTAACGAAGCAGAAGACACTTGATATCAGCCTTCAAATGTGCTGTTTATAAAATCCTTTTAAAAGGAAAAATAAAACAGCCATTTTAATAAATTAAAACCCTGGTGCATAGCTCGCTGGATGGCAGGTTGAACAAGATGGTTGACATGTCACACTGTAACTACTTCCTTGGTGAATGATGACATAATTTTCAGATTTGCCCTTCTTACTGGCGTTGATGCATTCAGGCAAAACGATATATCAATCAGTCCTTAGGACCTAAATGCCTGTTATGAGTCAATCCTCTGGGCTCTCAGCTTCCCACAACTCATAAGACTCTCAGCAGTGATTTGTAGTCATTTGAGTCTCTTATAATGCTTCACATCTCTCCAATTGGTTAGAGCCTAAAACCAGAGTCCTTGCTCTGTTTCACATCAACCATATTATTGGTATAGGATAAGTGTGTATTGCTCTATATTCTTTTTACCACCATGTTAATGCTAGCTTCTCATAATTAAATATGGACAAAATCCAGTGTTGTACCACACATTTAGCAGGTTTATGGCCTGCTTTTTCCCTGGTTCATTTTCAGGGCCTGCATAAATCTCCAGTAGAACTGCTCCTAGACAGAAGGACTACATCAGTGAACAAGGTAAGAGCTACCAGTGCTGTCTACCCTGACTTCTGTAACGTGTTTGATATGGTCCCCCACACATTCTTACCTCTCCACTGGACACAGATGGGTTTGATGGATGGACTTTTAGATGGATAAAGAATTGGCTGAGTGGCCATATCCAAAGAGTTATAGTCAATGTCTCAATGTACAAGTGGAAACCACTAACAAGCGGTGTCCCTCAAGATTCCAAACTGGGACCAATACTATTTAATACCTTCATCAATTACATAAATGGTGGGATTGAGTGTACCCTCAGCAAGTTTGCAGACGACACCAAGCTGAGTGGTGCAGCTGATGCACTCAAAGGAAAAAGTGTCACCCAAAAGGACCTCAAGGGGCTTGAGGATTGGGCCCATGTGAGCTTCATGAAGTTCAACAAGCCCAACAGCAAGGTCCTGCACCTGGGTCAGGGCAATCCACACTATCATGACTGGATTGAGAGTGCCATGCAGAAAAGGATTTAGATGTACTGGTGCGTGAAAAAATGGGCATGAGCCAGCAATGTGCAATCACAGCCCAGAAAGCAAATTGTATCCTGGGCTTCATCAAAAGGAGCGTGGCCAGAAGGGTAAGGGGGGTCCTCTATCCACTCACAAGACACCTCACCTGGAGTACTGCATCCAGATCTGGGATCCCCAGTGCAACAAAGACATGGACTTATTAGAACAGGTCCAGAAGGGCCACAAAAATGTTCAGAGTTGGACCACCTCTCCTATGAAAACAGGCTGAAGGTTTTCAGCCCAGGAAAGAGAATACTCTGGGGACACCTTATTGAGCCTTTCAATTTATAAAGGGGGGCTATAAGAAAAACAGAGAGACTCCTTATATAGCCTATAATGACAGGACAAGGGGCAATGGTTTTACACTAAAAGAGGGTAGGTTTAGATCGGATGTAAGGAAGATTTTTTTTTTATGATGGTGGTGAGACATTGAAACAAGGTGCCCAGATATGGATGTCCCATTCCTGGAAGTGTTCAAGGTCAGGTTGGATGGTGCTTTGAGAAATCTGTTCTAGTGAAAGATCTCCCTGCAAAATATTCATGAGACCTAGAGAAAGAGAAGCCAGATAATATATAGCTATACAATCTATAATATATTATAGATTGTATAAAAGATGTATATAAAATTTATTTGTACTATGCGGCTGGATAATACATTCAAGACAAGTGCTGACCACACAACTCACATGTTATCTCAAGCAAAATGACAGAGGATATCTGTAAGGAAAATTATACTCTTCCTAAGAAACAGATCACTCAAAGAAAATATACTTTTAAATGTTTTGAAGTAGTGACAGTCAAAAGGAAATGTATGATCCCCAAAAGGTTGGGTTTTCATATTTCATGATGCCAAAAAAAAAGACCTGTTTACATGAACCTTTCCTTGCTTTCATCAGGTTGATGGAACTATAATAAAATACTATAACAGTGCAATAAGCAGGAACTTGTCTGAAAAATTACTCTCCGAACCCCAAACTTCACAACCCAAATTTGAAACCATGTAAAAAGATCATGAAGATATGACAAAACATCACGTGGATTGTAAGTTACAGCCATGGACTGTGCATTGCAGCAACTGAGACTTTTTCTCACGCTGACGTGTTTTGGGTTTGGGCCAAAATGCTTTGAGTGTTTTTAAATAAAAAACTTTCTCTGTTGTCTGGTTGTCTGGTTTTGGTGTTTTTTCTTCTTCTCTTTCCCCTTCTCTCCCACCCCCGCTCCCCCACACCCCCAGAATAAAAGAAATAGAAATTTTATGAGAAGAAATAATTTTAAAAAGATACTTTGAGTGTAGTAAAAATGTCCATGCAGTAAAAATGTCCATAAGGTAAGATCTGGTTTTTGATCAGGTGATCTTACAAAGAAATAAACTACCAGTCTCAAATAAGACCATTCAGAACCTCATTATACCTAATTAAAATCCTTTATCCCGGGATTAATAGAAGTTCTGGGTGTGAATAACTTTGCTTAAGTAGATTCACAAATCTGGCTGCAGTAAATTACAGATGAGACTTCCCAGGAGCAGAACAAACCCCATCAAGACCCTCATAAACAAAATGCCAGCATCTGGAGCCAGAGAGAAAAGCACAGGCAGGAAAGAAAGAAGAATTACAGACCTGGGATTAGCCTATACATCAACACTATCTAAGGAGAAAGAAAAGCTCTTTATTTATTGCTTAGCAGCCTCCAGGGTGTGAGTGTCACTCAGCATTAGCATTCACCTTTATAACTGTGCTTTGATTTACAGCTCCACCCCAGTGCAGAAGGAGCAGCCAATTACATGTCTATGAGAACATGCACGCATTGACTCTATCCCCGCTGCTTTCTCTCCCCTCTTCTACTGGATGAATACATAGAGATTTTCTTGGCTGGGCCTGAAATAGAGGTTTGAGAGATGAGGTCTGATCTGCTTTATTATAAAAGTGCCAAAAGAGTATCGTATTGTATATAAATTTATATCCCTTTTGCCAAGGCCAGGAGATAACGCTAAAATGTACAAAGACCACCAAGGTGGGAAACTCTCCATGCTCCACCATCTATAGGGACTACAGTCAGTTCCATCATTTATTGATTTTGTTTCACAGTGGCACCCCCAAGATCAGCTGAGGATGATGAGCACTTCTCAGACCCAGCCTTCATGTGAGATTGGATGCCATCAGGTACCACCAGTAATAACAATTGGGTCTTAACTGCTCAGGAGTTCACTTAATGTCCTAAAACACACACTGTCGAACCCTGTTCAGTGCTGGTCAGAAACATCTGTGCTTATACGGCCCCATTTTTTAATATTCTTAGGCCAAAATATATCAAATACTTAAGATATTAAACCAACTCGATGTTTGGCTTGGATTCTGCAACCAACCACTGTTAATAGGTGTGCAGCCATCCTCATCACAGGTCCAATGCACAGATGGATGCAAACCTGGTAGAGGAATGGACTCGTGCTGAGATGCTCTTCTGCAGAAGTGTCTAATGCTGCAGCGCAGATTTAACCACACAGATACTAAATACGGTGCTCTGCCTGTTGCTCTCTGAATTCAGAAGAGCACACGTGAAACAGCCATCCCACCTGCCTCTGAGAACTGGTCACAAAGGGCTTTAAAGGCTCACTACAGATGGTAGCTCAAAATTTCTTTTTCAAGCTGCCAAATCACCAGTAAGAGTGGAACTAAGGAGATTTTTCAACATTTATTCACTTCTTTCAGTTTCACATTTGTTCCGCTTAGAACAGGAGAGGCTGAAATGTTTTGCTTCTACCATCAGATGAGAAAGGAGTTCCAGTCAGGCCATTTTAATCAAACAAATTGAAGTCAGATCTTCTCATATTCAGATTAAAAAGCATTTTCCTATGGTTTCAAATAATACTAAGCTAATGATTAAGGGATGCATCTTTAAACAGGTGATCATTAGATTTGAAATCTTTAATCCATTCTCCCTCCTCCTTGCCCCTAAATAGGCAGGTCCTAAGCATGTCAGGACCTCCCACGCATTACATGTTATCTACCACTGTTAAACAGTCTCACAGCAGGGAAAATTTTATCCCTCCCTAAGGAGGAATGAAAAGGAAGTAATTTTTTTTTCCTTAAAGGTGGTTCAGAGGACAGACTGTAGCAAAGGTTTTGTGCATGGAGAGTCTGGAGAGAATTACTGCTAAGATTTTATTAGCGTGCATAAACACTATGACGTTTTTGATGCCTCAGGCTACAGAAGCACAATCATTACAATGAAGACCATATTTCTTTCCATCTTTAGATTGGTCTTGTAACACATTGAGCAATCCATCTTGCTCACATGCCCTACATAGTCATATATTTATTTCTTTGCTTCTCACAAACGGTGTTTAACCTTTTGAGCACTGCAAGTAATTTGAGGTGTGAAAACACAGGCTGCCTTCCAACATAATCCAGGTGGAGTGTAGAAGGCACCCTATCAAGAGTAATGGGTGCAGGCTGAGAGAAAATACCAGCTAAAGAGCCAGGACTGTTCCTTTTGTGTGTATTCACTGTGGCTAAACATGCCTCTCAAGGACAGGTAGAGTAATCCATTCATGGAACCATCAGGTACCATATTTCTGAAAGCTGCTACATGTTCCTCTTGTTCCACTGATGCTACCAGTTACCTGCTACACAAAATCCACTACACAGCACGGTGAAGATGGAGGAGATAAGTGGTAGAAGAGTAACAGGGGGTATACATCACACACGCTCCTCAAGAGGTAGAAAAATGTGTGTTTGCTCACAGACATAGCATTGCTGATGAGTTTTTTTTCATCTCAACATTACTCAAATGAAAGACATACCATTAATTCTTCACTTAGAAACAGTTGCAAACTCACAGATTGAAATGCTTAGCCACATACAGAAAAAACCCTCTGGTTTGCTGAGGGTTCAAAACATAGTTGAGAAACAAGGAAATCATCATTTAAAAGATGCATAAAAATTACTGCATCCCCTTTTTAGTTTGTGAGCAAAAAAAAATTTCTGAAATTTTGCCTCAGTTTTTCAATTAATGGCAAATGTCTCTGCACATGATAGGTTTTAAGAAAACTGCAAAACTGAATCCGCTTTCAACCTCCATTCAGTTGATTCGGTCATGTCATGCAGTTTCTCTTTAATTGAATGATTTATATATCTATGAAGCCCTCTCTGAATTTTACAATTGAATATATCATCAGTCATTGTCTGCAGCGAGGCTTGAAGCTTAGAATTAAAAACTTATTAGTTTTTTCATTAGGAAAGCTCAAGAGCTCAGATGCTGAAGAAAACCAAATCCCAGAGTCCCTAGCAGCCTTTGATGAAAATTTTTCTGCAATTGTTCAGAATTTTCTCCTTGCTATGAATTATTTAAATGAAATCCCTCTACAGGCACAGACACAAAATTTCAAGGCCAGAAGAGGCCATTGCAATCATTCAACCTGATCTGCTTTGTAATGGAGAACCCAGTCACCTCCTTATCTTCTCACTGGTTTCTCCATTTAGGCTGTTGGTGTTCCCCAAACTCCTGTCTTGTGCAATATCTTCTCTGTCCTAATGCTCAGCGCATCCTAATGCCTGCAGCAATGCCCTGAATTACTGTGTCATCTCAGATGAGGTGTTTTCTGTCTACATGCTATTTTATTCTCTGGGATTATTTTTTTTTTTTCTTGTTATTTAACACTTCTCAACTCTGCTTTGAACGTTTATTTACCCAATCAGACAAGCTTGTCTGTCAGTGAAGGACTATGCAACTGCAGTGAACTAGCAAATTATGTTTATTTTTAGTCACTAATAATATTTAATAAATAATCAATAATTGCATAAAAGCCCAGTGAAGCATTTTCCCCAGAAGCAGCTGGTACTGGTTGCTCTCAGGCAATACACAAATACTACTGCTAAAGGGTGATTTTTGGACTATTCACTGTCTTTGAAGGTCCCTTCCAGCCCAGATGATTCTATGATTCTATAAAATGAGCGTGTGGCTGCATGACAAAGAAGTGAAGCTATTCACCAGCTAATTTAGGGTATCAAAAGTTTAGGCAAAGATTGAGCCTGTGTCAAGGGTTGTGGGTGGAATGAACCACTCATTCATTGTGATGCACAGAAATATTCATGCTCCAATGAATTTATGTTTCACTGTCACTCTTCTTTGCAATGGAACTAGAGATGCCAAAATCTGTTCGAATTCTCATATAGTAATCCAGAAAGATATCCCCTCTTGGCTGGAGCAGACAGTCTTGCCATCCATAAAGTGTATATATGTTGGGGTTGTTTTTTTCTTCAGGATATAAACACACTGTGAACAAAATCAGATTCATTACATTTAGATCTGGAGCTTAAACAGAGGTTTTATCCCAGTCCATAATGATTCTCAAGAACCACAATTCCAGGCAACTTTTGCTCCCCCTTTGTCACAGCTGCATGCATGGCCAACTGTTCCTGTGTCCCAAGATGTTTCTGAGAAAGCAATAAATAAAGAGAGGCAATAACTTGCATGCATGTGCTGCATTCCATACCAGCCTGCTGGCTGTAGGAGGGAGGGAAGGATAACATTTCCCATCCTGAGAAATTCTTCAAGTTGCAAAACTTCATTTCAGCAACTCCATTAAAACTTCAAGTTTCCAGTGCTGGTGAGCAAAATACACAACTTGAAAATGTTCATGTCTATACAGAGAATCATAGAAGGTTAGGGTTAGAAGGGATCTTGAAGATCATCGAGTTCCAACCCCCTGCCGTGGGCAGGGACACCTCCCACCAGACCAGGTTGCTCAAAGCCCCATCCAGCCTGGCCTTGAACCCCTCCAGGGATGGGACATCCACAGCTTCTTTAAACAACCTAATATCTGCAGTCTGGAAGTACCTTCATATATATGATTCATACATGCTTGTACACTTCCCTAGGACATTGGCCAGTGCAGTAACTAGAAAACTAGCTCAAATAGAGAAAATCAGCTTGAGCGAACATCTAACTAAGGAAAGAAATGCAAAAATATGGTGATCTGCAGAGAAAAGCTCATTGTCTCCAAGTGCCTTCTCAAGAGCCATGATGTTTCTTTAGATATCTGTCACATTTGATTTATCTTATCATCCTTGATTCCATGAAAATATAGACGCTTGGACTTCTTGGTTAAAGGCACACAAAGAGGTTTCTTTTCTCCAGTTCAAGCCCTGTCAGGAAATCCCATTTCCAGCAGTTGACTCTCTTGGTACTTCATATATACTCCTGAACTTTAGAAATATTTGGCCTACCAAACTTCACCTTTCAATAAATGCAATCAGCATCAAAGCTTCTAATTTACTTGACCCCTACAAGTCCCATCAGGAAGAAGAAAAAAGCAGACATTACCACAATTACCTGCCCAATCATCAGTGAAAGCAATAAAGAATTCACATAAAGTAATGTCCTTTGTGCTCAGAAAAGGAAATTAATCATTTTCTCCCCACCCCTTTCAAAACAACCCTGCTTCACAGGGATGGCTTGAGCCAACAGAATTCAATATCAGGAAGACTTACTGCATTTTCGCTTCATCATTCATGTCATTGAGAGATAATTATGGTATAAATAATTCCAGAGATGAGTTTGGAACTGGCAAGTGATTATAAAAACACCAGAGCACTCTTTCTACTTCAAAAGTTTTTAGTTTAAAAAAGAAAAAAGAAAAAAGGAAGAAAGGAAAAAAGAAATAATGAAAATATAACATTGTGTAATTATTGTTTATTATTATTTTTGTAGTCTAATAATTAAATAATAGTAGTATTAATAAATAGTAGTATATAAGTAGTAAACACTACAATAATTTTAGTATTATTTTTGTATCTCCGTGCTCTGTCTGGGAACAGAAACCTGTTCTGTTAAACAGATGGTAGGAGATCAGCTCTGTTTTGAAAAGGGTGATGGGAAATGTAGTCTGGCAGGATATTTTACCCACAAAGCAGAATAAGAGCATGAGATCCCAGTGCAGCACAACAGCTGTAGCTTCAATCCAAATGGAAAACTTTCATCTCCTACCCTGTTTTTTAGGCCCATCTTCATTATCGCCTGCTTTATCTTCACAACGAGCCATCACTCCAACAGTTGTTACTGTGATGAAAACAGGTAAGTTTTTTGATAATTTAAATATACTTTAAAGAAAATTTCAAAGTCTAGGACCTCTTTTCAACAAAGAAAACAAATCAGCCTACAAAATGTCCACAAAGGCTGATGGAGCCAGGCTCCCCCTAGATAGAAATTAGGCATGAGTTTGTGCCATCAGAGCTTCACTGTTTTATTTTTTTTCCCCTATAAATGCAAACCTTTACTAGGAAGTAACAATGCCAGAATAATAAAATAGCATTTTTAAGAGACCGAGAATCAGTCCTACGTGAGATATTACAATATATGAAAGTGTGTCCCATTTTTCACTGGACTTTCCTATCTTGATTGAAGGGTTATGAAGTCATTAACTCCTTGGCAGGTAACAAAGTACCTCCTATGTCACTGCATAGGTAATTATAAGGAGCACATTGGCAACTGTTTATTTCTTTTTATCTCTTATGTTTGAATTCCATTAGGATGCTCCTGTCTGTCCTGAAAATAACAAATAATGTCATTAGAGAGTACCGAGATACAATCCCTTTCCCTCAGAGAGAAATCAAGCTATTTTCACAGCAGAGGTGGTTTCCTCTGCATTCCCAGATGATTAATATGCATTGGAAGAGGCACTAGAGATGATCCATTATGAGACATGCCAATTAAGGCTGGGAGAAACAAAATAAATTAAAAATGGTGCCCCAAACAAAGCACTGTGTGTACTGCTATAACTTTTATAGTCTTGGCACCCAAGTGACCACATCATAGACTCAGTATAGCCTGAAAGGCTGCCTGTGTAGGAAAATATTTCTTATTCCACTGATATAATGATACCAGTTTACTTGTGCAACTGCCTGACAAGCTTTTTTCAGTTTTATTTAAAACATTTAGAAAGAAATATAAAGTAAATCAGTAATGTTATTCTTAATCAGGATAAAGGTATCCGAGTGGGAAGGAGTATGAATGGGATTATTCTGGGTACTAATCACTCCCTACACCAAACCAGTATAATTGTGTAGGCAGCTTTTTGGAACACTTCAACTGATCCACCCAACATGCCAAATTTAAGTCAAAATGCAGACCTTTGTTGAATTCTGTCCAGTTCACAACACAATCTTACCATTTTCTAGAAGCTGAAAGCAGTATTGTGGCTGTCAAAGCATAGATGAGTGCTTTTTTCTGCCACCTCTGATGGGACAAACTTAGGATAGAAAGATCTGAAGGTGAGAAGGACACCCAAGGATGGCAATACTTTCAAGCAACTGAGTGAGTTGAACCCAAACTCATCCATCAAAACTCGTGATGGATGAGTGACTTCTAAACTGGAGACTTGCCAAACTCAATACGAGACAAGACAGTCAAAATCAGAACCCCAGAGGCTTAGCTAAACCACTGTAACTTTGGCATGGACAATGCCAGGCCCAAGGAATCATTGCTTTTTTACACTTACAAATAGCCTAGCTTAACCAATTGAAATAGCAAATATAGTTGATCAAACACATTTTAAAGAATTTGTGTTGACAGAGGTAAAACTGTTCAGAACAAATTGATGTAGGCAGAGCCACAGATGAGGAGACAAAGTGCCAATTGTCCTGATCTTACTCCTCAGAAGTCAATTGCAAGATTGCATATTCCATGAAAGACAGGGCTGAACATTTCCCTAATACTGAGGTCTTCAGCAATTGCCCTATCCACATCAATTACAGCTATGCTTTTAAATGCAAAACATTTTTCTTATTTCAGTGCAGAAATAACTTAAAATATATTCTTTGTACTTAGGGATGTTCTGTGTTGCAAGAAAGTCCTGTATTTACAGCCCTTTGCAGGTTGAATTCTGTGGACAATTGGAAACATATCCAAACTGCAGAGGAATTCTTTTTTTAAAATCTGTGTGCTGCATGTTAAAATATATCCCACCCACAGAACAAGGCAGGAGGTTGAGTTTTCAGAAAAGAAAAGGTCACAACTAGATGGTCTAGGGAGAATGTGTTTTAATTTACAAGTTCTACTCAATTCTCTTCAATCCCACTCTTCTATGTCTTAATTTGACAGGTAACTTAGTGTTGCTCAGGACGAAGTCACCCAGAGTGCTCACAGTATAACTGAAAGCTTGATACTTGTTGAAAAGAAAGCGCTGTTACCCATACCTGTTAAAAATAATGAGATAAATGTGTGAAATCTAACACTGATACCTGAGATGAGAAGAGCTTTGACTACCTATTTTACAACCTAAATAACGGAGAGAAAGGGAATAAGGGTGCCTGTTATCCATCCTTTTATATAGGTAATCAAGGAAATACAGCCATATGATATAGTTTTGATTGGATTTTCTCAAACTGTGTGTTCCAGTCAATAATTTTGGTACGAGATTAAATAATCTCCTTAATGTTTCCATCAGTGTTAATCACAGATCATCTGTTTCTGCAGAGGCCAAGGAACCAGAAAGCAATTAGAAGCACCAGCAGGTTCTAGGTTCAAGGAACAAATACTCTGGGGTTCTCCTTGCTCTGCTGAACCTTTCTCCGGGTCCTCTAGCAGCAGCAGAAAAATGAGAAAGCAGAAAAAGTCCATAACTGTGGTAATATCCAAAAACATCTCACTAGAACTAACACTTCACATCAAGACAGTGGTTTATGCCCAACTTGATGGAGAGACCTATCAATGAGCAACATCATTTCCCAAACCAAAAGCATCTGAATTCCTGAAATTCTCAAAGGTATCTTAGGTTACAAGTACCTAACATACTCTCCCTACATAAATCATACTAGGTTGATTCATCATATCTGGAGAAACCATATGGTCTAAGCTTTTAGGATTTACCTAAGAATGACTTTTTAATACAAGAGATATGTACAATGAGTGCAGGGTGCTAAGGCTCAGCACCTTCTCTCTCTTTTTCAATCCCCATGCTGTCATTTTTCAAGGTCACAGTGTTGCATCGTGTGCACTGGTACATTTCCATGTGAATTGGTTTGCTGAGTGAAAGAAACAGTTTGAATACAGAGTACAGGGCTGCTTGTCAAAAGAAACATGTTTCCTAGAGAGAGACAAAAAATGAAATGTTATTTAGATACTAAGAGAAAACGGCAGCAAAACGAGATAGTTCTGCTGTTATCTGACACTCATCAGAGGAATCAGTGTACTTAATTGCTGGTATGAGAACTCATTTAATATATCATCTGCTATTATGTGTTGGAAAGTACATAATGATTTAGAAAGGTAGTCTCTGTTCACTTTAGAAACAAAAAGCAGTGCACAGACTTGCACTATATCACACTAGCATCTTCATTCTGCTGTTTTGGGCTAGGCAGTCCCACTCTTTCCCCTATAGAAGGTCTGCCTGAATAATCCTGGCCACCTGATAGAGCTTGTCTACACTTGGAATCAGCTACTATCTAACTTGCTTTATTTCTACTGCAAAAGTTCCCCCCAGCCCAGACGCCAGGTTCTGCTCTTGATTCTGAGAAATGCATCCCACACTAATTTTATTGTCAGTTGTGCCTATACATTAGATCACACCCCAAACGTGTGGTGGATTTTAGGAAACAAAACATAGAAAGATGACCAGGAATATATTCTTTTAGGAGTGACTTCCATTTCTGTGGGATAAAAATTAATTTACTTGGACAAGCTATTGCAAAATAAGCTGCAGTTTAAATTAAAATATAAGAGGTGTTATGTAGGAGTTCTTCTAATAAACTGTCCTGTAGCGGGTTGAGAGTTCAGATTCACCCTACTTATCAGTAGAAACTTACCTGCCTAAGCAATGAAATCAAGCATCTATACATCTTCCTGGGATCTGCAGGGGAGAAAGCAGCTAAACATCTAAATCACCTTCTGCATGAACCTCATTCTCTCCACAGATTTTCAAAGTGTAAGGCAAATGTGCACCCTCTGAAGACCTCTCAATTAAATGATTAACGTCTCCTTCCCCACAAATCCATTAGTCTAGGTGGAATAGGGCTGAATATACAAACTTCAAGTTTTGGTTACCTGGAAAACACCTAAAACTTCCTCACATATACAATAAGAAACTCAGCTTGAGGCCCTTCATGCATTTATCTAATTGACTAATTTCTTTCAATGCATTTTAATAAGCAGATAATTATCCCAAAATATACATTGCAGGGGAGTTGGATTAGATGACCTTTAAAGGTCACTTCTAACCCAAAATTCTCTATGATGCTGTGATTCTATAGCTCAGGTGGTGGTTTGAGATGGGTTCCCCCCCCCCCCCCCCCCCCCCCCCCCCTTCTTCCTCCCCTAATTTAAATAGCAAGACCCTGAGATCCCTGTGGGAAATGATATAATGACTTCAAAGTTCTCCATTTCTTAAACTCTTGGTTTTGTTTGGTTTGTTTCATTTTCACAGTCACTAGAGTAGAGACTTTGACCTTGCACCTGCCCATTGTAGGTCCTCATATCTTCTGTTGTATTTATTGCCCTAGTGCAAGAGGAGAGGTCAAGTGACCTCTTTATGGATTCCTGTCCTGCCATTCTGGGGATATGAACATGTGATATTTCTGAGGGGTCAATTGACAAAATAGCCCACACAGAATGTTGTTTATTTCAGAAGTGGGTGTTTGCCCCTTTGGTGAAAGAAATTGAGCTCACTAAATGCCACATTAAGTTACATAAACTAGAGAGTAAGTTTAGACTGTAATACATCTTCGGCTGTTCTAGGGGAGAGAAAATGGTGGGGCAAAAGAAATTGTCCTTGTGAGCTATGGAGGCTTTCCTGGGATTTATGAGTCTGAGTCCATCACTAAAAGTACTTCACCTGGTGTTAGGTGCGTATATCTGACTATCCAGACCCAAAAGGGAGGGCAAAATGAACAGCACCACATGCAATTTTAATGTGTATTGGCTTTGTCTCTTCAATGTATTTATGGTTGCTTCCCTTGCAACATTTTTCCTAGAGTTTTGTAGGTAATTATGTTTAGGGGTCCTTCCATCTTTCAGTGCCTGTGCTATCTCGCTCCCTCCTTTTGCCCCATCAGCTCTTCAGCAGCAAACCCTAAGGCCAGTTTAAACCACATTTGACAGAGATTTAAAGGTTTCAAAGTTACAAGAATCCTGTACGTTTTGTGGAATTTTACAGCTGACTAAAAGGATGCATTAATTAGTAACACATTCTTTGGGGACCTGACCTGATTTCCATAAAGAATCATCTAGGTTGGAAGCACTTTACAATCATCAAGTCCAACCATTAACCTTACACTGCCAAAACCACCACTAAACCATGCCCCTAAGCATGTCCACTCATCTTTTAAATGCCTCACCAAAATTATCTGGTGGTGAGTTGTTCTCCACTGTTCCTTTAATCTTCTGCTCAGTATCAGGAGTGAATCTCCTAAGGAGAAAAAGAGTGCTATAGGGTGTTTTTTTTTATTCCATCTATTGCAAAATCTGTTCATGACTTCATGAAGGAGCCTCAAATAAGAAAGTACTGGTTTCCTTATCCTATCAACCTAATTCAAAAGGAAAACTACAAATTATTCATTCAGATTTTCATCTAAATCTCTTTAATTCAGTTTTATATGTCCAGTCAGGAAATTTTAAAATTCCATTTGGCTAAGTTGACCAGTCATGCAACTATGGTGAGCATCCAGGAGCAGATGCATATGAAATCTGTTAGCATGAAACATTCATAGAACTTTTCTGGATATAGATCTTTTTATAAAAATAAAAAATTAAAGTGCTTTTACGAGCAGAAATAAAAGACAAAATTAATTAAATACATGGAACAAACCAAACAGTTTATTCTCTATCAAATGACAAAAACAAGAAACAGCTTTCAAAATTGGCACAGCCACGTTACTGCATGGTGACATAGAGCAACAGACCCTTTGAAATCTTGTGAACAAGGCATCCCAAAGGTAGTTAGACCTGCTGAAAACCAGAGAGCTGCTGGATGAAGTATGAAATCAACAAATATTTGCGGAACTGGGGGAAAGGTAAAGAGGGCAGTGGGAGATCACAATCACCAATGCAACTAGAGGCCAAACTGGAATACTCCCACCACAGTACTTGAGCATGTTCACATCAACTAAAGGACCTTGTAACTTTAAATGAAAGCAAGAGGCTGTACTAACCAATAGAAATTGAATTGAAAGATAAGATAGTAACCAATAATTATAATTAAGGGTGTGTATTCCTTTGTTTTTATAAATATTCCTAAGAGGTTTTAGGCTGCTGTGGTAACTTTGTGGATTATGAGCCAGCTCCCATCTCAGCAGAAATCACACACAGAAATAGAAAATGAAATAGATAATACTCCTACTCTGTGTGTGTATCGGTGCCTGAACATCAGGTAAAAGACCCCACTATGGGACAACAATTTCAGGCAGAATGAAGGTGACATTTGACAGAAAAGTTTTTAATTGTTGCCTTTGAGGCAACATTCTAAGGTATCCAGACCTCCTTCATTGGACTACAGAGAAGATGAAAGGTCTTGCTCAACCACTCAAGGCTAGGATGGCTGCCCAGCATTAGCTTCCCAGATGCCTTTTGATTTTAGCTTTCGAATAGGTTGTTTCCCATCCAACCAAACAAGGATTTGGCCACAATGGACCATGTGTTTATAAGATTCAAGCTGGAACATCCAGATTTACCACATCTGAAGTTGAATATCAATATGATGAAAAGGGTCCATCTGGTACATATTGCAACAGTGCAATACTTCATGGCTCAGCCTCTGCTTGCATCTTGCAATTGGCTTTTCATTGGCTCTTGGTGCCAGTGCAAGGTCTGTGTTCTCATTTTCAAGCCATTTAAAGACACATGTCCTGGAGATATCAGAAAATTAAGTCTGTGCAGAATTCAAGCAGCAGCTGTGATTCTCTGGGGCAAGATGGGTCACTTGGCATAAGGTGAATATATGTATGTATATATATATATATGCTCTGAGTATAAAGCATACTTAGTTAACAGAAGCATACTTAGTTCACAGAACCAACTTTGGTCAATCTTCTGAAGGAGATCGAGTAATTTGGTACTCTTTAAGAGTGCATTTGTCACTCTCCAAGAAGCACCCTTGAAAATTTGTCTTCAATTATGACTTCCCTTCAAAAACAAGATGCAGGTTATGAGAGTTTTATGCCTTATCCTAGTATTTCCTGACCAACTGGGTATGTGAGCTTTCCCAAACTGAATCATGACTGTAGAAATTATCAAAGGAGTCCTCCAGACAGTTTCATGGTTCGGTTTTCTTAAACAAAAGGAAAATCAGCACCTCAACCTGTTCTGCTTCATGCACAGGAGTACGATTCACTCTCCAAGTTAACCTCTCCTTCAGGTTCATCCTTGCATGACCACCACTTTCTGTTTAATGAAGATTGCAATAGGCCTCTTGCAAAAGGAGCCAATTTTACTGCTGATGAAGAAGTTATTATCAAGAAAAGCTGGCTATGTCTCTGGGCCACCACCTACAGCCAGCATAGTACCTGCTGGTTATGCCAACAAAGTCTTGAGAAAACAACCATAGCAAACTGTATTTGAGTATCTCCTGTGGTAATATTCAACAGGGCCATCTGCAGCAGCACTTTACTGTGTCTCTTGCCAAGTGTCTCCTCCAAATATTTTTGTGGCATAACACAAAAGTGCCATCTGCTCCATGCACAGAGCTTGAGGAAAAAGGAGCACGATTTGATTAAGCAGGAGATAGTTGATCTTACATCAAAACAATTGCAGAGCTTCCCTGTGATTGACAAGTTTCAAGGGAATATGCACTAGAATAACAAATTGGGTTTTTTTTGCCAGTTACACTAAGATGTCATCTACTTTGAATGTGAAACCAAAAAGAAATACTACTCCCCATCCAATGCTCAGCTTCTAGGACACAGCTGCCAAAAATTATCCACACAAATTTCTATAATCCCACTAGCACTTGACTCCTGGTTGACTTTCACCAGCTTTATCTAACACATCTTAAACACCAGTTGTTCAAAGACATTTTGGTGAGGAAGCAAAGATTTGATGGACACTTTCCATCCAGTTCTTTAATGCTGATGGAAAAGTAGCATGGCTTAACAGGTAAAGGACCAGCCCATCATGGAACAGTTCTGGATTTGACTCTAGTTTATGTTGAGGAATGAATTTGGTTGCTGACCTCCTCTTTGCTGCTCTTCCCACTCAAACTCATGACTACTTTGTACAAATAAAGGCAGTCTTCTGGACATGGAGGGCTCATCTTACCTAATTATGTGCATCCTGTTTAATGCAGTAATCTAGAAGAGACACAACTACTTTATACAGTTATCCCTGTCTAGTCATTGGGCCTCACCATATGTAATTCACCTAATTTATTCTAGACATATTTAGCTAAAAATTACACCCTCCAAAAAAAGCAGGATAGGCTAAATGTCCAATCTAGTTGGACTATTCCTCTGACCCAAATCACGATCAGAAATACTAATGTATAAAAACAGAGCCTTCTCTATCAGTGTGGAAACAGGATTTCCAAGCCTCGGAGATTTATGTGGTTAAAGCCTCTTTTTTACCACTGGTAAAATAACTCTAAAATTCCCTCCTCTTCTTCTGTAGAAGACCTTATCTTGGGGTATCTTGCCTCAAACACAGGTTACCTGGAAAAAAGAGGGATACTTTCTCCTTCAGCCAATTCAGGGTATTTTCACTGGGGAGGGAAGGACGTGCCCATCGACCGGGTGAGTCTCTTGTCTATCTGTATGTCAGGATGACAGCCACTTTGTTATATTGATAGATACTAACATAGGCTGGGAGCAGACTTAGTGATACAATTCATTGCACTTTAACGTATGATGCTCTCTAGCTGCTGTCTAGAAACATTGACTAAGTAGAAGTCCAGCATACTGATTTATTGGAGCTGGCAACTTGAGTCCAATGAAGAATACAATGCAGGGAACTTTTTGCCAATACACAGTAGCTTTGTTTACTCAATAGAGGATGTATCCATCTTTCAGTTGGTGTTGATTGTTTTCACTTTTTTTTTTTCCTACTTGCCCAGGCTGTAAAGGGAAAAAAAGAATTCCACCACAGAAAGCAATTTGTTTTGGCAGAGTAAAAAATGTTAAACCTCATCAGATAAACTAAATAGGGTGAGAAAAAAAAAAACCTGTCCTCTTCTGAAGCATAAGGATTTTAATCTGAAGCACAGCTCATGAAGTTGATTATTCCCTAGTTTATAACAGAAACATTCATTCAGACACAAGCAAAATACCACCATTTTTCTGTCCCAAAAGGTCTTGAGTGTTGTAATGGAGGGAGATGTGAAAGATGCCTGCCTCCTGTACTACTTCTGCCTTCTGCCTACTCCACCTGTAGGGGAATCCACTTCCTTCAGCACAAATATTCATGAGTGCCAGGGTGTAGAAAACATACCCCACTGGAACATTAGAAAAGCTTACGGGGAATGGAAACAATGATCATTTACTGGCACAGAAGTTCTTAAGACAACCATGGAAGAGGGTATAAGGAATCCATGAATGACTTCATCTCAAGCCACCACTAGAGACCACTAATACCTAGTAGCCAGTTGGGGTAGGAGGAAGAGCTCAGGCACGAGGAACATCTAGTCTGGCTTTGGGCCAAGGGTTTGTGCTTTCACCTGGCAGCCAGGCAGATCACAGGGAACTGCCAAAACCCTTTTCTATCTATTGATGTTTAGTTCAGGTCAAGACCATCCACATTGCATCTCTTAAAAACTTTTAATGCCACACAAGAAATGTTCTATTAACCAATTCAGCTGTTCCTCTGCAATATACTCAAATCCTTGGAATATACTGGATCTTTGGAAATAAACCAGAGACTGTCAGGAAATTTGAAACTTCAACAAAAAGTAGAAAAGTGTTCTTTGATAGCCTCCCACAGAATTGTTTCCATTTTTCCCTGAACTCCTCTGAATAACTACAGCACTCTATATCTGAAGAGCCTTAAGTGTTACACAGTGAGTAAATAATACACCCAACAGCACAGTAGGTTCAATCAGGAGTTGGTGTTATCTGTTCAAGAACTGTTTGAGGCTGCACATTCAGTGACACCAATAAGCTCAGTTGGGTTTTTAGTTTACAGAGAAATAAATTGTTGCTGCCCAGATTTTCTGGAAACTGGGTCATTAGTTTTCTTACATTCATAAGTGGAAGGTTAGATGTAAAGGCTGAAGAACCATTCAAGTACCAATTGACTACGTGGTGCTGAAAAAGGAATAAGACTTGGCAGATACTTTAAATTCATTATTTTGGGCCAGAAATTTTAAACATGTATTTACTAATATATCTACAGACTTCTATGTTTTCTTCCATAAAATTTGCATAAAATGTCAGAAAATGGTGTTCTGGGAAGAAGCCTTGCAGAAGTGGACCTGAGGGTCTTGGGAGACCACAAGCTGCACATGAGTCAGCAATGCAACAAGGGAATCAGATCCATGGCTGCATCCACAGTGTTTTTTTACTAGGAGGGACAGAGAGGCCTTAGCTGTTCCTTTCTTCATGTAGCTGACTCTGCACCTAATCATGATTTTTGTTTGTATGGGAATGGGGCAGAACATGCTGTCATTAAGCCCTTTCTCCAAAGGGACATCTTTTGGCATTATTTTTTCAGAGCAGCTTCATTATTTACTCAGAATTGTACACCCTGATCTGGGTGTACTGAAGTCACTGACAGAGCAATTCTTTGTTTGTCTGCAGTCTCTGCAGCTTGAAAAGTCTAAGATAAGTCTCCTTGGTTTGCTAGTTCATGAAACAACAATCTGTAGCTAATTCCTCGGGGAAGTTGGCTTTGAGCAGATTCGCAGGGGCCAACAGGGGGGATTTTTAGCCTCACCCACGTTCTTGCAGTGTTTCTCAGGGCTTTTGAGCATTCTCGCTTTTACAACAACCAAAAGAACATATAGAAAGCCCTAATGCAGAAGTATTAATTGAAGCAGTGTAGAAGTCTTGGATGTAGAAATATATAACAACTATGCATTATTTATGCCAAGAGGCATGGTGTCATGCTGAGCAGGCTACACATCTGCTGGGTCAAGCTGGCTCATAGTCACACCCCACCATGAAACACTATGAGTCCAGGGCATTAGCTTTCTCCCCTTCATTTGATCCCAAGATCAAGTTGGGAACATGGAAAGGACACCTCCAGAAAACGACAACCACAAAAAGAAACTGAAGCTACAAGCTGAGGTTCTGCTATCTTTATTTACATGGAGCAGCAAAGTTCTGTATAAGACCTCAGTCTTGGTGGTAGACAGAAGACAAAGAAACAAAGTCTTATGCCTAGACAGCTGTCAAATGGAAGGGGGGTGGGGGCTTCTGTGCAAAATATGTCATAGAAAAAGCATCAGACTCCAACAAAGTTCATGTGCTTTCTGGTAAACATAGTTTTGGATAGCTGCACACTTCATTCTACATATATTTTGCTAATCTTTCTCTTTGCAAGTCAAAAAACCCTCTCCAGGAACAAAGCAGGAAGAATCTCTTGGCATTCAACAAACCTTTAGAAACAGTAAATGCTTGCTGCAAATTTCACTTTCCACACAGTACCCCTCCTACACAGACAGCAATGAACACTTAATGCCCCAGGAGTGCAAGGAGGCAGTTCCTCGTAAATGTTAAGTGCTGCCTGTTGCTACCTTTCAAATGTCATTTCAAACAGTTATGATTGAACGAGCAAAGTCTGCTGCGTCCTTCCCCCACCCGCTTTCCTACATCTTTACACATCACTCTGAATTCACATCCATGCCTAAACATGCTGCATTTCTGACAGCAGTGGGAAGGTACTGGAGTGACTCCACCCATGCATACAAGTAGACAAGAGATTTCTCACATCTGGGCAAACTGCAGAACAACTGCAGGACATAGGAGATAGACACCCTAAGGCTATTTTCTAAAACACTGTCATAGATGGAGTGATGCTCTTCACTTATAGAGAGAAGCAGCAATACATCTATTGATATAAATTAGGGATATTCAAAATGGGGAATGAGGGGACATTTAGATTAGATCTCACGACGACATTATTCACTATGAGGGTGGTGAGACACTGGAACAGAGAAGTTGTGGCTGTCCCATCCCTTGAGGTGTTCAAGGCCAAGTTGGATGGGGCTTTGATCAACCTGGTCTAGTGGGAGGTGTCCCTGCCCATGGCAGGTCCTTTCCAACTCTAGCCATTCTATGATTCTGATTTAACAAGAATGTGACAGCATTTTAACAAAATTCGATGGGAAGGCACACTTGGTTATTTACTGGGTGGAGAACAGAGTCAGATGGAACTGTCTGGGGGACCCTCCCACTGAGTCATGAGTTTCAGGAAGAACTCCCTTCCTTTCTAAACTCCTTCTCAGAGAGAAATCTGAGTTTGGCTGGATCCAATCATAGTCCAAGACTTGGGCAATGACTTATGTCTAAAGAATTATATATGCACAATCAATCCTTTATCTCACTTAGCTAAAATTTCAAAGTTTAACATGCTATTAGTCACTTTTCAGAAAACTGTGAATCAATATGAATCTCTAAATCTCAAGAAGTAACCTTGAGAGACGTCCCTGCTCAAGAGGGGCACACAGCCCACTGCAATGCAGGAGGGCTCTTGGGCTGTTCACTATTTATGAGGTTAAGATGATTGACTTATAGTCATATTTGCATATTGAGCACAGTACCAGCATGGCTCAAGTTATGCCCTGGTTATTGTGCTGTTATCTGTCTCCATGAGATCACATTGAACCAGGTGTATCCATCACAAATAGATGCACCCATTATGACCACTACAGGTGGTTATCAATGGGGCAGGGTTACAGGAGATAAAGGTCAGATTAACAGTGGAGCACACTGTCACAAACACATATGATGAATTGTGCCTATAAGTACCCTTTTTCCCCCCACTGCATGTAAGAACAATATAAGCAACCAGCTCAAGGTTAGACACATGCACTGCAAAAACATAAAACCTGTCTTTAAAATTCCAAACCCTTGTTTTTTCATGAATGTGTGTCATTAATAATGTATTGACAATACTGCCTTTTAATAAAAAAATACATTAAAAGACATCTATGCTACAGGCAGGTATTTCCAGGAATGGAAATGTGTAAGGAAACCAGGTTTATTTTCCCAAAAAGCACAGAACAGCTCAGTAACATCAAATCATCAAACACCAGAAGGAGCACAGCCCTGCTTGAACTTCAGCAGCATCTCTGCAAACACAGCCCAAACCTGTGCTCTGAGCACTAATCAAATTAGAAATGTTCCTTTTATGTAAATTTAATATAGTCCAGCATAGCTTTTTCAGTACATTCAGACTAATAAAAATGTATACTTAATAAATGCAGTAGAATTTTAAGTACTTTTTACTCTGGGAATGCCAGGTGAAAGCCTCTATATAAGCAGTAAAACTACTGTAAAATAGTATCATGAAGATCCTTTATTTTTTAAAAAAACTCTCTTGGTGGCTTTTTAACCAATAGAAGGGAAGACTCCGATCAAATATGGATATTTCTGGATAACTTATATCTCTAGAAATTTCTAGTGAATGATGATTTTGATTTTTAACTGTGCTTTCTGAAGTGTTATATATTGTCTCTGAGTACTTTCAAACAGCTGCTTCATTCAACTCAAGAGATTTCTTCACATTAGCGAAAGATGAGACTTACACATTTTTAAATTGTTTGGGGAACTTCCCTATATAAGCAGAAACTGCCATTCTGGGCATATCAATGACCCATGCAGTTTGGTAGTTGTCTCACAAACCACATACAACACCGAAAGGAATCTCTTCTCATTCATTTGGACGTTTATTATCAAATGGTCCCCAGCAGCATTTTTAATTGTATTTGAAAATCCATACAAGTGTATTCAACACATTCCTTGGCTAAAAGATTGTGGGTCATCTTATGAGAAATTAATCATAAAGCTCAAGTTAAAAAATAAGAGTGGAATAGCACAGACCATGAAAACAGATATAAATGAATTAAATTTGCCAGTTCTTCAAATATTTTTAATTGACATTGTTTCACTACAGTCAACTGAGCCGTGGTGATTTTTAGAGGCTGACAGTCTAGACAACATCTGAAAGACAGAAGGAAGGCTGTGGTATGCTACTTGTGCATAAATCCTAGAGTAACACTGGAACCAGGGGGGATGTTTAGGATGGGTAAGGAGGATTACAGCAGGGTGGGATCACTGGGACTATAACAAGAACACCTGGAACATGAAGTGGATTCAATATCAAGGTACAATTCAGCATAATACTCAAAGCAATTGGATTTATAGTTGATATGCAAGGGATCCCATAACTGACAGAAAAGTCAGTCAACACTGATGAGTTAAAAGTCCAGTAGTATAGTAGTCCAAGCAGTATAAGCAGGTGGTGCAACAAGGTTAGAGGAAGATAAAATGAATGTATTACTTGATCAGAGTTATTTTTTACAACCTGCACCCTTCTTTAAGAAGGGATCCTGACCTTGCCAGCTCCTCAAGAACTTTCCTAGTACCCTCCTCCCCATCCCAAAGATTGGTTTAAATAAAAGAGCAAACTTTAAAATAAGAGTAGCTCTCAAATGAAACTCATACACAATAAACAACCTTAAACACCAAACCGAACTCTACCAAGAACCCCCAAACTCCTGTTGTGAAATGAACTCCTCTTTTTTACTTTAATTGCAGATCTCAGAAGGCACTGTGATATAACACCCTGTGGGATACTTGTTAATAAACTCAAATAGTTCCACTGTCATTTCTTTACCCCATTAAATAGATGATCACAGTTTGAAAGAAGGCGAAAAATATACAGCAAAGATTCCTTATTGATTTGTCCCATCCTGGATAACATCATTCTGGAATGAGGGCTACATTGGCATCAAATTAACTGATTGGCATTTTGACCGGTGTTTGCTGTTCTCAGAAAGCTTGTTCAACTAACAAGAATTTGCATTTTAGTTCCTTGTGGTTCTACCACAAAATTCTGAGCAGAAAAGCATATGATTATCCTTAGTGAAAAACTCATTAAAGATTAATCCGGCAAAGACCCACCATAAACACCCACCAGTGTAATAGCAAAAGTTAATGGTGTCAGTAAACAGGGCAGTGGACCAAGCCAGGCTCTGTGAGACCCAGCAGTGGAGGAACAAATCACAGACCAGGCCAGTAGCTTGCAATCAGTTGCCAAGACTTACTTGGCAAGTGGCACTAGGAAAATGGGAATTGATCCCAGAGGCAAAGGCTAGAGTGGATTTTCTCTCTCTTGATTTGCTCAGGTAAATGATTACTTACTCCAGCTGTCTGGGAACCATCCCCTGCAGGGTGAGGATCTGGTGCAAGCATTGAGCTGGTCCTTAGGAGGAACATCCTCAGAGATGCAGCCAAAACAGCAGAGCAGCTTTGCTGTGAATTTATGGTGGTTGATGTCTTTCTTTAAGCAGCCACACCTGAAGAGGGAAAATCAACCCATCAGCTGCATTCAGGGGGCAGATTGGAAAAGGCACTTAATATAAACTAGAAAGCTGCCCAAATAATGATATTTGATGGCAAGGAATTCTCTTTCTTAGTGAGCAGAATCCCTTGTTGAATTTCAACTGAAATCTTTGCAGTACCATTCATAAATAACATTTGTCTTTCTTTTCTGTTGCTACTGCTGTTGATAATTCATTGCATGCGATTTATTATATGGTAACATTATGTACTCAATGGGATAAAAAGTCATATTTTCCTTTAGAAAACCAGCCTGAAGTGCATACAATGTCATTATACATATCCATACCAATGAGATGAATACCAGTGAAGTTATTATGCTTTATTAATCTGTAAAGAACTTTATAATCTTTTAATACAACAGTTACATTCTATTCAACTACCCTAAAAAAAAATCAAAGCTGAGAATGGTAAATAGTTATTTAATCCATCAAGGCTCTGAATATAATGAGTATTGACTTTTTTTTTATTTTGAAATGTTTCAAAGCAATTTCTGACTCTTTCTCCTCCTACCCCATGACATCAAATATAGAGTTAATAATGGAAAAATGCTTTCAATTAACAAGCTTACATGTTAAAAGGCAACCCAAAAAGCCTAAAATACACAGGGAAGGTTCAAAAGGACAGTAATTACTTCAGAACGATACTGTAAAAAGAATTTTAAAAAAATCAACTGCTATATATCAGAAAAAGCAAAGCAATATGAATTATGTACTTATGTAAATAAATATCGCTAATCGGCGATAACATTAATTAGTGGCACAAAACTTTTGCTCATCATTCTGCAGATAGCAGGTATTCGTTTGTAAGGATTAATTTATATTTTAATTAGAAATTTACATATTTAGCAGCCTTGCTATGAACAATTAGCAACCCCAGTGCATTTAAGGATTTTCAATTTAGAGTAAACACGCTGACTTTCAAAGGGTTATTTTGGAGCAATCTGTCTCATTTCCCAGTAACGGGGAGTTACACGGTTCCTTCAAACCCATCTCTCACTTTTGGATAAAAACTTCTAACAACTAGTTTGTAGTACTTACAACAAGATTTGGCATCCTCTTCTAATTTAGTTCTCATAAAACATTTATGTAAAATATGAATTGGTAGGGAAGGTCTCTATGGAGACACACAATAAAGAAATGGGGTAACTGGTATCCTACGATGTCTGGACACCGAGTTTGGCTAGAACTACTGTTTCTGATGAAGTATTTTTTTAAACAAGTGAAAATTTCCATCAGGATGTGGACATTTCCCTGAGTTTCACTGCTGCCGTGGGAAGCACCATGTGCCAGGAGCAGGGGACAGTGGTTCAGTCCCACCAGCATCCCAACTCCTGCATGGGAACATGCAGCCTGGCACAAGAGCTTGGTCTTCACCACAACCCATGCAGTGTCTCATATGACCCAAAGCAAGATGAGCCCAGAACTCATCAGAATTCTCTTTGATTTAGGTTCTCTAACTGGTTAAGAAAATTGAATCGCTAGGATGTATTTATTTGAAAATTAGTAGTGAAAATTAATTTGGAGGTACCCTACAAGATTTCCCTGAGGCATAAGGAATATAAGCAGAATCACCTTTAGATATGAAGCTATCTAGTCCTGCCATCAGCTATAATGCTGTTGGTTTTTTTTTTCCCCATCCCCAGTTCTGGTGATTTGCTCAGTACAGCCATGTCATACTAAGCAGGGCTTCCCAAAGCTCTGTGTGCAAAGCTCACTGATACAGTGAGAGAAATTAAGGCTAAAAGAGACCTCCAGAGATATTCCACTCCTACTGATACCTTCTTCTCCCTTGATATGTCCTTTCCCGTGTCAGCAGCATCTTTGCTCATTAAAGCAGAGGCTGAGAGTAGTCTGTAACTAATAGCTGTATTTGAAAACATCCCTCCTTTGAGAAAGTGAGATTTTGCCAGCAATTAGGTAGCCAGCACTTTGCTGGCTCACTGCCTTGCCATGAAGGATGGAGCAGCTTTCACCTAATATTACCTTTTACAACATTTCACAAACTCCTCTGAATCCTTGCAATACCTTCTAGGCCCTTCTCTGCTCACTAAAGGAACACTGACCATCCTCCTATATGTAGGCAGCTTCATTTGAGTGACAAATATTTTGCTGACCAGCAACAAGGTATTAAAATATAAGCTGTTAACTCTTGGCAGTTGGTGTACAGCCTTAACCCACTACTGATACCAGTAATATTTCTCAAGGTGTTTGACAACCTGTGGCTAAAAATGGGCAGTGATGGACAGTCCAAGTGTTGCTTCTACAAGCACTCAGTTTTTTTTGCTATTCTTCCCAATAGAATATTTTTTTTCCTAAAGACTGAATGAAATCTTTTTGTCCTAGTCATCGGAATGTAGAGAATAGTCCTCTTTCAGGCCTCTCTTTCATAATTGAACCAATACCATTATTGCAACCCATCCTCCTCAGTCATGGTTTTCTTTCCCTCCACTCATTTGGCTGTTTAGCAAACATTTGTCTTTTTTCCTCTTTTTCTGTGCTACAATAACAGCTTGAGGCCCCAGCCAGGACTGGGGATGTATTATGCTGGATGCTCTGTGTTTGCAATTACACACATACAAGCACAGATACTGTGGGAAAGGTCCCTGTACCCCAAGACTTGCCTTAAATGCAGAAGGGACAAAAGGTCAGCGGATGCTCAGGGGGAGATTAATGTTGCCCAGAATCTGTGTCACACATGGAGAATCAACTCAGGTTCTGGGTAGCATCAAAGACACACACAGCTATGTTTCCATTCGCAGACATTAAGGGATTTAAAGAAAAGTGTCTGGCAACCAGTGGCAAAAAAAAAACCCAAAAACAAAGAAGAAAGGGGGCAGAGGGAAGAGCCCTGCAATGCAGATTAATTTTTCTTATATCAAATGCTTTATTTTCGAAAGAGCTACAGGGGAAAAAATGCCATTAATATCCTGTGAGTCCCTGCAGGTGCTTCACAAAAGCTGTCCTAGACAAGTCTGACTTGAAGCTGTGCAATTATTGATCATGATTCTGGCATATTTTTGCCTTGGAAGTTATCAGACTTTAGTCCGTACAAATTATGCCTTGTATTTTCCCCCCACTGTTAAGACACAATCATTTCCCTACTCTGAAAACAGACAGTACCAGCCTGGCTGCATTTTACATTCAAGCAAACTGAAAATCTCCCAGACTCTGCCCCCTGTGCCACCAGCTCTTTTCAGAATATGATAATTTCCAGAAGATAAAAGATAAAAATTCCCAGACAGAAAACATCACTATTAAAAAAAAAAAGGAGATACAAACCCAAAGGTAGCCTTCCTTTGGCCTGCATCTATTAACTATCTCCTTTAGCTCTGAGTATGTTAATAGAATATTTTCATTCTTTTCAGACAAAGTAGCAAAGTCTGTTTCATTTAAACCATCTTTCTATGAAAGGAAATGATGGCTCCATTCATTTGGTACACCTGTCAGGTACGGCAATTCTTCTGGAGAGTTCTGGATGTTTAAGCAACACACTTTGATATGTGATCAACTCTCACACCCTCCGTGGTAATTTTTTATCAATGCCAGCAGCAGCATCAGACTGGATTAGCACCACATGCCAATGACACTGAGATACCACTTCCCCAGGAGTTCTTGTGTTTCAATATCTGCCTCTTGCTTGGTGAAACACCATGATCTCAAATACAGGATTGCAATAAGGGGCAAGAAGGAGGGCATGCTCTCAGCCCTGGAGCAGCAACTGTAGAAGACTTGTTTGTTCTGGAGTGCTCCTCCTGATTACAGGAGGCTCATCCTGATGGGACCAGGTGAGTCAGTCTGAGAAAACTTGAGTTTTTGGTCATCAAATCTTTAACGATAAAAATTACCCCATTTATTTGTAGAATCATAGAATGGTTTAGGTTGGAAGGGACCTTAAATATCATTGAATTCCAACACCCCTGTCATGGGCAGGGACACCTCCCATCAGACCAGGTTGCTCAAAACCCCATCCAGCCTGGCCTTGAACACCTCCAGGGATGGGGCATCCACAGCTTCTCTGGGCAACCTGTTCCAATGTCTCACCACCCTCAGAGTGAAAAATTTCTTCATGATATCTAATCTAAATCTCCCTTCTTCCAGTTTGAAGCCATTACCCATTATCCTATCACTACATGCCCTTGTAAAAAGTCCCTCTTCATCTTTCTTGCAGGTCCCCTTCAGGTAGTGGAAGGTTGTTATAAGGTCTCCCTGGAGCCTCCTCTTCTCCAGGATGAACGACTCCACTTCCTTCAGCAACTCCTCATAAGACTTGTTCCCCAGACCCTTCACCAACTTCATTGTCCTTCTTTGGCCATGTTCCAGCACCTAGTCCCAACAGCATAGTCCATCCTGAATTCTTCTATCTATCTTGGAGGAGATGGTCTGTGCAACCCAGTTCAGTCCTGGCCCAGCCTTCTGCAAAAAGAAGGGAAAGAAGCAAACCAGGAATGTCACCACAAGGAGTTAACTTGTATTTTGCTGCTGTAATCTGCATTAAGGATTATAAGAAATTTGGGATCTAAATTCAGAATTACATTATGCACATATCTTAAACTAGGCAATTTAAGATACAGTTTTTCTAGATATTGTAGACAAATATAAATTAAATACCTTATTCTGTATGACCAGAATGTATTAAATACTAAAAAATTAGGTGTAAAAACCTGCAGTTTAATAAATAAAAAATCATGTGCATGCTGAAGGAAGGAACCTGTAAAGAATTAAGATTAAAACAGAAACAAAACCTACACAGCAAATGAAAGACAGAAATTAGTCTTTGAAGTTCTGTTTTTACTGACAACCTTTAACAAAATTAAAATATGAAATATCTTTTCTTCATCCCTTCCTTCTAATCTCATTCCTATAATAAAATAACAACAAAAAATTCTTTATAAAAGGTTCTTTTCTTCTTTTCAGCAGTTCTACAGAATCAGGTTGTTAATCAGAAGTGTTGTGTCTGTTTTTCTCTTCTTAATTCAACCAGAGCATTACATGTTGGGTACTGTTTTCTTTTACTAAAAAAGATTTCTGTTCTTTTTGTGTATCATACATGATTGAAAATCTTCTGTTTTTCAATTCAAGAAAAATCATGTTACTGTTTTTTAGGATTTTGAACAGGAAAGAAATAGAAATGTCCTACATATTAGTTATTCTTGTCAGGATTTTTTCCAGATATATAATAATCTGTGAAATATCATGCATCCCTGGTACATAAATGACCAATCAAACAAAACAATGACTTTGAAGGTTTTTCAACTGCTATTAAGAACAGCCTGAATTGCAATATGTTTGCTTGCAAAATGTTGGAGCAATCTTCTACTGCAGGGAGAAATTAACAGAGAAAATTACTGAGATATGGAGCATAATCCCATCTGCATTGATGTTGTTCAAATTTATTTGAATGGTCCTGATTTGAAGTTGCTTTAAAATCATCCATAGAGTTAAAGAAGGTTTTATATCTTCAGTATTCCAAAGGTATTTTCAGGACAGAAATGGCCACTATGACCATCTTGCCCTGATAGGTGGGACACATGTCACATAACTTTTTCCAACCAGGCTTAAAATGTCCCGAATAATCAGAAGTTGTTTGGATTCAGTTGGATAAATGATTGTTTGCATGAAGTTTTTGTTAACACCAGTTATTTCAAATGTTAACCATCTATCTACTCCATTTAAGCAACCTTCTTCATCTGAATGATAAATTATGCCTATAATCCCTGTGGGAGTTTTCCAGATGGAGCAATTTAAGAAAGATTTGACAACAGGATATAGGAGTGGAAGCTGGAAAAGGTATCTGGGAAAAATCTTGATTCCACTGAAGTGTAGAAAATTATTATTTTGTTCATTGGGACCATACTTTCACTTCTAGACACACTCAGTTCAGCTATTGACTCACTATGTTACTTTGGACTAACCCATTATGTCTCTGAGTCTCAGATCCCATGTCTGTAAATGGCCCTTTCAATTAAGAATTTATATTGGTTTTATATAGGATTTAGATTAACTTAACAAAGCACCATTCTACAGTTGTTTCTCTCATGTTCTCCTATTTTCTGGCATATATTTGCATCCAACTTCCCCCAAAATGGTTGCCTTTTCCCTGCATGTTCTATGCAGCTGTGTGGTGACTCACAGCCTTCACCTAACACAACAAAATTCCTCATGTTTACTTCCAGATGTTGTCTCCATTGCCCATTTACTTTACTGCGTATCCTATAATCTATAGTATTATCCAATTCACAACATTTCTCTTCACAGTATGCTGCTGAGAGGTTTACTTGCAGATTTCAATTGGACAATAAAGAAAATCAATCAGAAAGGAAGCCAGCTTGCCAGACAGTAGTGTGTGAACAGCAGCTGTGGGAGAGCCTTGAGTTTTTGTACTCAGACGAGCTGAAATTATCAGGGTTGATGGTGGAAAAAGAACTTCACAGTGAAAAAAAGCATTCAGCTATCCCATTCTCAACAGAACTTGGTTTTGTCATGATGTACAATTAGTGTTTTGAATGGAACAGTTATGGCAACATTACAAAACACTTCTTCTGCTGTCCCATCCTGAGGTAGATATCTGACCTAATTCGGATGAATTTCCATCTAGATGTTTTTGCTTGTCCTCACACAGTCAAAAGAGATGAGCTGGTTGAAGGAAAACAGGCAGGAGTAACACCTAAACCTGTACTATATAATAACTGACAGTCCTAGAGAACATAAGAGATTATATAGAAAGAGGATAAAAAGTGTGCTAGCACCAGTAGCATTCTTTTACTGGAGGCTATCATGGTGAGCTATCAGAAAACAGCATATGTTCCCATCTGAGCCACCAAGGTTCCCATTACAACATACCAGCAATGAAAATGGACTGACAATGACATGCCTGATAGGGACTGATGAAGCTGTGGACACGTCTTTGATGAAGCTTTCTCTGGGACTCTACAGAGCCTGTCTTTCTGTTCACATCAGACCTACACAGTTTCTTTGTGCCAGCCCAATGGGTGGCAATGTGACCAAATTGTTTTCTGTTTCACTTTTTTTTCTTTGTTGAACAATGCTGCCCATTTTTATTTCAGACCAGCTCTTCTTTCACACATGAAAACTGGGTCTCAACTGCAGAGACTTTCATGTCAATTATGCAGGTTCATTATGTGAATATTTACTTCCATCCTCCCATTTGTCCTACTCAATGTCAAGCTTTCAAAGTAAGTCCAAGGGCTGAATTCCAATGTTTGAGTTTTGGAAAGGTGTCTATTGCAGATGCTGCTTATTAAGTAGTTTACCAAGTCATTACCCCTTAGGATGCATCTTCTTGCTTACACTGGAACAGCTAGGGAGTAGAACGGATCTCTGGGAATTTGGTTAATTAATCCAACTGCAAACAGTAATTAGACTTTATCGTAATCAACTAATTAATTCTTCCAACTCAGTAGTTAATGTAATGAGCAAAAGAAACACAACCAGCTCTTGCAAGACACAAACCTCAGCTTAGAAAATAAAGG
Organism: Scolopax mira; assembly: GCA_004320125.1. NCBI lineage: Eukaryota > Metazoa > Chordata > Aves > Charadriiformes > Scolopacidae > Scolopax > Scolopax mira. The sequence continues at coordinate 45,902 of BJBW01000603.1, read as the reverse complement.
AGCAAAGGCCATTTAAACCAATTAAGGGAGAGTATATAGACAGAGTTACTCAGAGGGGAGGTGGTTGTGGGATACATGAGATGGTTAAGATGGTATTTTTCCTTTGCGGAATTGCTTTGGAACCAATTTTTTAATCAACTTCAAATGTCTTCTACACTTTCACAGATATGTGTTAAGCCTGTCTTGTCTCCTCTTCCTCAATTCCTCTTGAATAACTAATTTGGAAAGTGTATTATTTTTTATTCTCAAATTAATTATAATAAACTGGCCCTGAGGAGGAGGAAGATGTTATACTGTCAATATACAAGTAAGGGCTTTACTGGAATATCAATTCCAGTCTTAATGTTGCACCAGGGGAGGTTTAAATTGGATGTTTGGAAAAATTTCCACACTGAAAGAATTATCAAGCATTGGAACAGCTTGCCCAGGAAAGTAATAGAATTGTCATCCCTGGAGGTTTTTAAAACACAGGTAGACCTGGTGCTTAGTAACATAGTTTAGTGGTGGTTTTGTCAGTGTTAGGTTGATGGTTGGACTTGATGATCTGAAAGGTCATAATTCTAAGATCTATAACTATGATTTCCTGATGCATTTACCAACATGTTATCATACAGACAGCATGCTGACATTCTGGCCAATTCCAGTGCTGATGGCAGGAGTAAAAGACATCAGCATCATGTTCACTGAGACCAGGCTCGTAGTGCCATGCAAAGACTTGTTCAGGAACTTCAACTTCCTTCATTAGGGCTAGTTCAGGCACTTATTAGTGCGGACATGCCTGAAAAGAGTGGATGCATTTAATCATGTCAACACAGGAGGTCACTTTTCCTAAACAAAAGAACCGCAGCAGCTGTGGATGTATTAGCATTTGTAGAACTGATACAAGTCCCACAATTCACAGTGGTCATGGCACCTCTCCAAATGTAATTATATTGGTTCTGCGTAGGCAAGACAAGTTCTTCTTCTCTGCAGATGCACTATTTGGGAACTATCAAAATTGGATTTTTTAGTGTATGTTAGGATGAAAAAAATGACTGTAAATAAACTAGTAAGGCTTTTTACACTATCTCCCATAAAATCTTCATAGACAAAGTGATGAAGCATGGATTACATAAGTGGATGCTGAAGTGGGTTGAAAACAACTGAACTGTTGAGCACAAAGGGCTGTGATCATGGCATGAAATGCAGCTGGAGGCCAATCAACAACATTGTATGCCAGGGACCAATATTGGGGACAACACATTTTAACATCTTCATTAATGACACAGATGGTGGGGCAAGTGGACCCACAGCAAGTTTGCAGATGCTACAGAATGGGGAGGAGTGGTTGTTATAACAGGTTGGTGAGCTACCACTCAAAGAGACCTAAATAGTGTGGAGGAATGGATCAACAGAAAACTAGGGAATTTTTTGCATCTGGGGAGGAATAACCCCATGCACCAGTACAGGCTGGGGGCCAAGTTCTTATCCCCCCCAAGATCTGTCCCAACCTCCTGGTTACCTCTTGGTGTCTCTGAGGTCTGGACATCTGCAGGTCTTTGACTCTATAATGATATTTTTTAACCTGTTGCACCATGTGTTCAACTGCTTTTTTTGCCAAGATTGGGTTCAGTAGCAGTTCAAAGGAAAGATCTGGCCCTCCTTTTTCCAGATGGTCCATCTGACAGCCTCTTTTCAATAAACGTGACAAACTCAGACATATGAAACGGACATTTCCTATCACAGTACACCAAAAGAGTCTTTCCTGCTTTTTCTCTCTCCCCAATTATCTCAAATCTCCCCTGCTCAGACATCTCTGACACATTTTTGCTGAAGTCATTTATGGTGTTACTAGCTTCAAGATCATTGCCATGTGAAAAATCCAAAGGGTTATTATCTGCTGGTGAAGCCATCAGAAAATGGCCTATGCCCTGACCTTGTCAGGTCAAAAGAATAGATGACACTCAGAAATATGCTCTTTCTCGCTACTAGATGCTGCTACTCCTTAGTTGACCAGCATCATCAGGCCACACATACATCAGCCCAAGCCAGGTTTATGGTGTCATCACACCTTTGTGGGCACTTCAGTCAAATAAATGAGGCTGTGAGTTAAATGACCAAAGTCTGGATATCTGCATCCCTCTTCCTCCTCCCATCTAGAAAGTGTGATAGTCCCTGGCAGCAGGTGGCTGCATCTCACATCCCTGCAGAAAGATTTATCTCGACTTGCCTGTCACAGTCTTACATCATCTGGCAGCTGCGGAGGTGGCTAAAGGGACAGAAACAAAAAAGCAATAAGGAAACAGATTCCTACAATACTTACCTGTTTCACAATTGAGAATGAGAAGAGAGAATGGCTCAATTTTGCTTCCCCCTTGAGAAAGGGCTGTAAGTCAGCCAGGGATGCTGTGCAGGAGAAAATAAAAGTGTTACCTCAACCAGCAGCACTGCTGTGAATATTCAGTAACTAATGGCACTATTCAGTAGGCACTGTGTGAGTCTGTGCAGGGCGGGGAGCAGCCAGAGGAGGTTATAAGGGATATGCAATCATGCATGATGTTTATAGATGAGGGGCGTTTAGATAGATACAGTGGTGATGGATGAATTATAAAGGAAGAGAGAGGGGGAGAAAGAGCGACGAGCATTAAAGAACAGCAAACAGAAGAATTTAAAATTATGAAAGTTTGGCACTAAGGAACCATGAGAGGGTAGAAAGGGAGGTGGGAAGAAGAGGGTCACTTGTAGCTTTCTCTGTCTGTCTAGGCATTGTTAGTGATAATTTAGCACTGAATTATCAAAAAATTAGGGTTGGCAGGACATCAAGAAATCATGTAGTAGCCTAATTCCCTGTCCCTAGGTCATTCTTTCCAGATGTTTACCCTTCCCATTTATAAATTCTGCTGGGAAAGAGTCCACATTTAGCCCTGGCATTTTATTCCAGCATTTGTCAACACTTACTGACAGAATTTTCTTTCCCAGTTTCAGTAACACTTATTTCATGACCTACTCATGAGGAATACAGAGATCATATTATTCCTTCCCTTCTTTCAACTTTTGCATGGTAGTACTGTTATCTTACAACACCTAGTGCATTTGAGATGACACTAACATAACCCTTCTAGCTGCAAGCTCCTGGGCCAAAATACCATGGTTCTCCTGCACATCGTGTGTTGCATCAGTCAACCCTGAACAACAGTCTCAGACATGCTGAGGTTTCTAAAAGCCACTCAATTCCTCCATTTAAGTAACTGAATTGCACCAGCAAGTTGAGATTATAACACTCAAGGTGTTAAAGGCGTCAGTATATTGGTGTTGCAACATGCACTAGGCATTCAAACACCCCTTATAGCTCCTGAAGACCTCATAAATATCTCAGCAGAGCCTGGAGATAGGTTCGAGCTGCCTACACAGAGACCTTGAGATGCCCTGGGGTAACTTGTTCAGCCTCTAGATGCCACTGAGAAGGTATGAGCCTTCTATTAACTGTCTCCTTTCTACCAGCCCTACCCAGAGCTATGGAATAACTTAGGGCACTGCTCATGGTGCTAGATATCCACATGTGAGCACACCAATACAGGTAAAATAAAACAACTTCATAATACCTCATAATACTAACCCAAGCGAAACCACAAATTTTCTACCCAGGAATATTAATCCTTAGGTTGTCTGTTAGACTTTTTCAGAGAATCATAGAATCATTTCAGTTGGAAAAGACCCTTGAGATCATCGAGTCCAGCCTAGTACCCTACTCTACAAAGTTCTCCCCTACACCATATCCCCTAACACCACATCTAAACAACTCTTAAACACGTCCGGGGATGGTGACTCAGCCACCTCCCTGAGCAGCCTATTCCAATGCCTCAACATTTTCATGTTCTCCCTTTGAAACACTCAAGCTGTGTGTGCCATAGATGTCCAGTAGGGACACAATATGACTTTTCTAAGGCCAAGCAAGAAATTTCTAGAGAACAGAAAACTGAATGGGACTTCTTCTAGGACCACACCACAAACATTAGACCAGTTTTCTCCCCAGTTCTCTGTACATTAAAATTGTTCCTTTCTCCCTGTGATACTCACACTATGTATGTTTTTTTTTGCACTGGAATGTCACGGGGCAATGGTTTATCCTTTCCCATATGTATGTGAGACACCTGGGGTTAACAATGGGGTTAAATTTACTAGATGTCACATCCAGAGAGCAAACAGCTGTTACAAAAAAAATCTGACTTCTAGACAAGCCATTTGTTGCTCTGTATTGAAACATGTTCTTCAGCTTATGCTTTGGCTCCCAGTTCCCCTCCCTCTTGACTTTTTCTTTCATTTTAATATTTTATTCTTTCCTTGATAAATCAGGAAACTTTACCATTACATTGCACTGAGCCCTTATCAAGGGGATTTATAAATAATAATAATAACCATGCAAAAGATGCAATTCAGTTAACAATATAATGACTACAGGGATTAGCATTGCTCTATATTTTTTATGAGCATAATATGTCATTTTCATTCTGTTGCCATAATGAAAATAACAAATTAAAAGAAGCATTATGCAAATTATACATTAAAAATGTCATGTTTATTAGTCTATCTTAGCAAAAGAGAAGCTACAGCAATAACACTATTAACTGCTTAATAACCATATCTTTAAAACAGAGGAAACTCAATTCAGCATGGTTTGGTTTAGCTTTAGGGTCATTTTCAGCGACTTCAGTGGCAATGTTTGCATGCTCGTGGCAAAGCATATGCTTAAATACATTTCAAGAGAACAAGACACTAGAATCAGTTTTAGTTCAAGGATATTTATCTCAATTACCCATTTTGGAAGAAACTCCCCAAAAAAATCCTACTCTTTGCTCCTGCAAAATACTTGTGTACAACTTTTACCAGGAGTTCCTTAAAGTCTTCTCATTGATTTAGAAATAGCTATGAATATCTATCCAAACATCAACTTTATTATGATTTCTGCAGGAGAAAGCTCTGCCCTGCTCTCTTGACATTAAAGGACATAGGGAATTTCTTTTCCAACATACCCTGAACTGAATTTTGCTCCTAAACAAGAGGCATTTTATTGAAAAAACAGCAGTGATTGTTTTCTATCTGCCTTCTGTGATTAACCCTCAGTCATAAAAATTTCTTTGTCCTTGTATAAAGAATTTGTTATTCACAGGAGAGGAAAGGGATTATCAATAATCAGCACATTCACATTTTGCTTTTGTTTATTAAATGCCAACAAACAATATAATATAGTTATGAGATTTCTATAACATACCATATTATTGAAATTCATCAGACAATCTAAAGGCAAAAGAAAATTAATTTTCTGTATCAGATTCTGATTCAAAAAACAAACTATAGAGATAGGAGCTGTAGATTTTTTTGCAAGAGAAACAGTCTCTTCATTTTGGATTTACAACCAAAGAGCTGAGAGGTGTTGGGAAACCACAGGCCTAGAGTGATTAAAAGGGACACTGTCTTGTCCCAAATGGGACAGATGGACATGTCAGGATGAGTAACCGCATCCCAAGGCTTGCCCAGCCCTACCTCACTGCCTGAATCACAACATCTTTCTGTGCTGGTGGCTGTGTAAAGGCCAGGTCTGCTCGAGAGTCCATTTGGTGTCAGCGTGGACCTACAAGCTGTCTCTACATCCCCAAGGAGAGCAGATGTTCTGAGCTCAAAGACTAATTTAAAAAAACAGTAATAAATATAATTTAAAAGAACAGAGGGGAAAGGAAAATAACCACTAGACAAGTTCAAACACAAGCCAAACTAATCACAAGTTGAAAGAAATATGTTTATTTCGCAGTTACTGTATTGGAATAAATATGTGAAGTCTTTTCATGGGAGTTTAAAAAAACAATCACAATAACTGTGAAGCTCATAGAAACTTGAGATTTCCATTCTGTGGAAATGATGACATATCTTCAGAATAGATTTGTTATACTGAAATGAAACAAAGCCAGTTTTTGACATTTCTCACAAAATTTAATTGCTTGAAACATTCCTTAATTGTTTCAGCTCAATCAAGGCATTCCATTTTGCTTTGATGCATTGGAATATTTCTGGCTCATTTCATTACTGAAATTCAACCTATATATATAGAAAAACACTCTTTTAAAAATTAGGTTTTGGTTATGCTTCTTAAATTAAAATGTAAAATCACAGAATCACAGAATTTTAGTGGTTGGAAGGGACCTTTGAGATCATCGAGTCCAACCATATTAAAAAAAAAAACCTAAAAAAAAAACCCAAACAAACAACACCACCCCAAAAAAACCCCACAAACCCGTAAAACCCACCCACACACACAAAGAAAAAAAAAAAAAAAACCACCCACCAACTAAACCCCACTCCCCACCACAGACCAATAATCTTGGGCACTCGAGCATGCCCTGAACCCCACTAAAACCACCAGCTAACAAGAGGAGTAATGATGTGGGACTGGTTGAGGCAATTGAGTCAGGAATAGTAATGCCGAAGGAGGTTCAATTTTTCATGTTTTAAAGATGAGATTTTGTCAAAATCATCACTTTTCAAAAACCTTTGACATTTTTCAGCAAATGATGCATCTAGAAGAATATTCTACCTGTGAATTTTAAAGAAAAAAATTTGTTGTCTAAGGGTGGGATGCAGCTCTGTATTTCAGCACTTAAATGGTCCCATCCTCATAGTGGCATCTACTACCTGTGCACCAGAGGCAAACATTAAAGGAGCCAAGTAAATAATTCAGTTCTTCCAGAAATGGATGCATCTGATGACAGTCAACTACCTGATAGTGATCAGTGCTTCAGGAAACATGGCACATGGGGGAAAAAAATAGGAACTGATTTTCTTTGACAGAAAAGGAAAAATAAAGGAGAGATAGAATACACTGCACTGGGACAGAGGTGAAAACCATGATTTTGAACTGAAATAATGTAATTTTGGTTTGACATTGGGGAAAAAAATAAACAAAAACAAAACCAAAGAAACCCCAAACCCCCAAAAGACACCTTTCTAATAGGAACACAAAGGAAATATGGATTAGATTCTACAGGGGTGGGACATTCCCCATCTGTGTCCAAAAACATTGCATGTTCTCAAAAACAGTCCAAACATCAAGCACGGAATAATACAGAATAGTTGATTCTAGGCATTTTTTCAGTCCCTTCCAGCTCTGTTTTCTCTGGTCTGTAAGACATAGGAAGGGAAAGGTATAAATAAGTATTCAGAACATGCTAATTTTATAAGGGCTAGTTTTGATTAAGAAGCAAACAGATAAAGGTCTTTCTTAGAAGAGTTCCCATCCAGGGAACCATGTTCCCCTGGATACTCCAATTCCTTGGGTGGCTTATTATGTCCCAGGGATCTTTTACACTGCATCCAGGGGCGGGAAATGTGTGAAGAGCAAATCATTTCTGCTATCAATATCTCCCACAAAACTTCGTTTGATGCTCCTGATCTCCAGAAAGACAAAAAGGAAGAAATCCTATCCCGATGAGTCTCAACTTGCCAGCTTCGTTGCTGAACCAATGCATTATTCATGAATTTGTGACAGAGAGCAGTGAGCCTAATGTGCAGAAATGAGCTTGGAGAACCATCGGGTTATTGCCAGGGACTGGGACATGCTCTGTTGTGGCTGCGCAGCATTTTGTGCTGGTGGCTGACACTGTGCCAATACTCCTATGTGGAACACATTTCCCACCATGGAAAGACTATTAGCATCTTTGGTTTGCGCCACTTTTTGGTTTGCACAACCTGTCATCACTTTACATTTGTGGTATTTACCAGCTGCTACTGGAAAATCTTAATGAGATAAAAAATTATTAGCCAATATCACTCCCAAAGCTCCTGGTAAAGCAAATATTTCACATGGCCCCTTTGAGTCATTATTTTGCATTTGCTAGTTGGTTCCTATCTTCTAATGTGCTATATTTGCCATGTACATGTTTATCTGATATACCTGGAGCTGTAGCAGCCTGCAAATTGCCTCTGTACTATGTTACTGAAGTTGAAGCATCCTGGGTGTGCTAGGCGTGACCTCCAGTAAGCACTACCTGTGTCCTCATTCAGACATTTGTGATTAACTTGTACAAGTTCCCTTTCCTTATCTGCAGGTTTTCTCATGAGGTGCAATTCAATTGCCTAAATGTAACCAGATACTGCCATCTGAGACACTTTGGTATGCAAGACATCTGCACAGGACTGACAGCTATGGGCAGAAAACATAGTGATGATGCAAATCCTTCTGCAGAAGCACCTGGAGGACAAGGGAGATACTCGAAAGCATCTCAAATAGCATGAGACAGCTGTCTATGGAGCATGTAATAATCATTTACAGTCAACCAGGCACAGTTCTCATGGAAAAATGGGACCCTGCCAACCATACATATGCATTAATAAAAAAGATATTTGGTTTGATTTTACCTTGTATTTTGTTCCCACAGACACTTTATCAGCTTTGTGTGCTCCCCTACAAACTGAAAGGAGGCGAGTCAAAATCATCAGAGGCATCAGGAACCCCCCCCTTGACAGCAAAGGACCCACATTGTGTTTGAGCACGGCCTGTCAGAGCTGCCAAGGTTATGCCTTCTCTTTGCAGCAGAAAATCAGAGCACAGTGAAAGTGAATGGAAATAATAAAATAAAAATATGGGTAAACACACAAAGAAAATGAAAAAAAAAAAGGAAATTATATGAGATTTTATGTCATCCGATTATTATTCTTTTTTATAAGAAAATCTTTTCTGCCTAGGGAAGAACATAAGTCACCCACATGGTTTATATTTCTCTAAGATAAGTTATTAATCTGTTTAAACTAATCCAGACTGTAATTATCATCCTTTACTGTGAAACTAAAGCTTGAGAATTTTTGGTATTATTTAGTGAAGCTATCCCTGGCTCAAAAGTAATCTCATAAGAAAAACTGTAATCAATATCTTATTACAGACTTTTTTTTTGAGGCAAATTGGCTTTTATTCCACAGAAACCTATACATTTTCTTGGTTTAGTGAGCCTTCTCTCTCTGGCTATCTACTCCCTTGTCATTTAATTTCAAATCAAACCCCAGAGAGAATAATTTCTTTTTGAAGGAAGCAAAACAAATGGAATTTTTAGATGAAGAGGAATGTCTACACAGTGGAAGCAACTGGGACCCAAGAGACCTGAATGCTCCCTTCTGACTGTGACGTGAGCCATCTCTGAAGTCATCTCCACTTCAAGCTTCAGTCACCTCTTCTTTTGGAGCGATGGCTATTCTGTGCCTCTCACTGAAAAAGAAAAAAAGTAAAAAAAGTGCTTTTTGCTGCAGCTCAAATATCACTCAGAAAAGATGAGCAGGCACAAGAAAGGAACTGTGGAGCAATACTGAATTTTTGTCCTGTTGATTCCTGTAAACAACATTCCAGACAGGAAGAGCTCATAGCTCATGTCCCTAAACCCTTACAAAGTCAGGAAAATTCAAATCCCAGAGCAGATCTCTTGCTATCAACCTGGCTTTCCTGAGTCTTTGTTTTCAATTAGTATAAAAGTAATACTTTTCCCTTTTTCTTCCATATTCAGTTAAAGTTGGATAGAAAGAACTGCAATGTGCAGCTAAAATGAATGACCAACATTTAGGATCTGTAGCAAACCAAAAGTCAATAAGGAGTTATTACTATAACTGAGGGGCAGTAAGATTACATTGAGGATACTTTAAAATCTTTGAAGAAGCCTTTATCACAACCTCATTAAATACAAAAAAAAATATATGTGCAGCTAGAAAGAGTCAACAAATTATATTCAGACTATTATGTAATGTCATAAAATAATAGAAATTAAATTGGGAAGCTTCCAGCAACAACATAAGACTGAAGTGTGATGGATGGGTTTTGTGAAATCCATTGGAAATATGAAACCCATTGGAATAAAAGCGGTAAAATGAAGAAATGACAACAAGAAACTATTCAGAACCATGAATGTGCTTGATGGAAAAAGGAAATGGGAAAAGTAGCAGAGTGAAACTGCAGAGGAGGAGGCATCTTCACTGTCATGTTAATGCTCTTTCAATTTGATGCTCAAGTTAACACAGTCTGTAAGTCGCTGTGCATTTTGGGTCTTCTCTGAGGAACACATATTCAGGCAGGAAAACCGAAAGCAAAGAATCATAGTATAGTTTAGGTTGGAAGGGACCATCAAGTTAAAGATCATCAAGTTCCAACCACCCTACCATGTGCAGGGACATCTCCCACTAAACCAGGTTGCTCAAAAAGTCAGTTAATTTTGTCTTTGTTTATGGACAAGACTCCGCCAGTCCTGGCTGCCGCCCTGGCTTCCACAAACCTCCTCCTTCCAACTCCTAGCACCCAGGAACACCAAGAAAGCAAAATTCACCATGGGACATATACCTCGTGTCATATAGCACAAGCCCATCTTGATCTCGCATCAAAATTACCTTCTTCTGCAGAGGCTTTTCCAAGATTTCCCACATCACCAACTGAGCAGGTTGATAAATTCACCACCAGACCTTATTTCTCTTTCTACTGCCAAGGTGAAGTAGTCAGAGGCAAAGCCCTCCTCTGCTATACCCTCCACAAGCTCACAACTCAATCAGTTATTGCTGTTAGGGGTTTACAACCTCCACAAGGCTTTTACAAATCTTTTCCTTTTCACAGGGGTAGGTGATGTTTATGGGATATTTATCAGCTGTGGGGAAAAAGGGACTAAAAATTTATTATACCCTTCCCACCCTGCACTGCCCAGGACATTTTCAGTGTCTGGAAACGCTCAGCGCTTCAGAGGAAGGCACTCTGGAGGGATCTCAGTGCAGCAGCCAACATTTGCTTAACGTTCTGTTAATATTTAAACAACAAATCTGTCAACAGATTAATTGGCACTGTCACTTTCCAGCAGTTTTATGGGTACTTCAAACCACTAGCAGTCTATTCGTAAAAGAAAGCATGTAGCATTTAAATATGTATGCATACAAGATAATAGGAATATTAAGCATCTTGAAGAAAAGCTGTAATTGCCATCATGCTGTTCTTGTGCTGAATTCCCAATGATTCCTGCTTCTCTATAGAAGTGGTGACAGAAAGAGATCATCAAAAATATTTAGAAATTATTCCTGTGGCAGAGGTAGCATTGATACCAAGTACCACGCATGAACTGTAATGACCAAGGCAGGAGAGATGATGCTAGATAATGTAAGAAGCTTTTTTTTATTCCTGCCCTCTTCTCTTGCTGGAATGCATATGAGTGGCATTGATTTACAAGCAATTAATTGTAGTACTCTACCCTAATCAAGTCACCATCACTTAAGAGGGATTAATTTCAAACATCCCATGTTTAATCATCTATTAAAATAATTTGATCCTGGATCCAGTGGTGACATAGAGGTTGCATAAAAAAGGCACTTCTTGGATTCCTGTTTTAGGATGCAGTGGATCATTCTCTGAAGACTCCCAGAATCCCAGGATGGTAGGGGTTGGAAGGGACACTCGGAGACCTTCTAGTCCAACCCCAAAGCAGGGTCACCCACAACAGGCTGGACAGGAACACCAAGCACGTACCAGTTTCAAGAGCCACGATGCAGCCTTATTTGCTCTGCAGAGAAATAAAAGTCACAAAAGAGTGGGAAAGAGAGAAAAAGAAGCTACAGGCCCTAACTGATCCTTCACAAAGTATATTTACTTTGTTCTCATTCCCTGATGAATTAATTAGCTGTCACTCAGCACCATTCTCTGGTCACTCAGTGGTGAAATAAATTGCAGGAATTTATTCTCGAGCTCATAAAATACTGGGGTTTTTTTCCACCTTCTGACTATTAATTCCATGAAAGCAGTTACACTTCCAAAAAGAAACAGTTCTCTTCCTGCCCTACAGAGGTTTTTTTGGGAGCAACTCATACACTTGTGTGTGCACATGAGAATGTAAGGGACATAACAATTGCATGGTGTCCCTATTCCACTACAAAGAGCTTAGGAACAGAATAAAATCAAGATCCTCAAAGTTTTCTGCCAGCCCTTCAAACTTTTCTGCTGGAACTTTCTCATTGGCACCGCAAATTAGATGGGGTTAATCAAGCCCTCTTGTGCTCCATCACATTCCCTTCCTCAGCCAGAGGGTGAGTAAATAAGACATAGTTACATTTTCTGTTTATAAAGAGTCATAGCTCTTAATTTTAATTTTGATTTTAAGCAATCAAGTTATACTTGTGTTCATTCAGCAGCTGTTCAGTGTCTCTTTGGTGAGGCAGGTATCTGCCCATTTGGGAGTTAAGACCATATTTCTGCAACATATAAACAAAAAGGAATTTGATATTAACCATTGAGAAAACTTTTAAAAGTTTACCTAGTTACCCTACCAAGTCATCACTCCTTATTTAACGAGTATTTTCTGACTGCTTCTTACGTGTGTGTCTTCACTGAGGAGTTCTCTAATTAACATTTCATTTAAAACTCAACATGATTATTTGGCGTTACACCTGGTGCCTTAACTGAAAACTGAATTTAGAAAAAAAGCCAGATTTTGAGATATTTGCTGCTTACTTTTATTTCCCTTGTTGGATCATTATTGAACACTCTCCTTTCTCCTGTAGTACAGCATTCCAAATGCTAGTACCTTTGGTCAAGTGTTTGAACTTTAGCAATGGGAAGAATCTGAACTTCCAAAAGAGAGTCTTTGATCCTCTAGGAGCTCATTAAAGTTCCTCCTGTGAACACAACAGTCAATTTCTGCAATCCCTTTCTCAATTATTCCATCCTAATGTCACCTGTTAGTAAATGCGTGAGATGTTACAGCCACTGGAGCTGGTTATTTCAAATAATATACTACTACTGTTTTTAACAAAGGAGATAGAGTTTTGGTAAGTATCTCCTATATGGCTGCAAATAGACTGTCTCTGCATCACATGAATATTATTTAGGGATAAAAGAGATACTCTATCTCCTAGAATCCCACTTGGCTAGAAAACTGGCATCATTCTCCCTTTGCTAAAGAGTCTTTTCAGTGGTCAAGAGTAATATTACTTTTGAATTATAATTTTCTTCTTGAAATGACCATCAAAATACACTTTAATTACAATTTTTCTTTTCCCTGCACAGGGAATGAGAACATCATTGATTTGGGGATTTTGGTCTTCAAAGGAAAGATAGCAGTGTTGATGAAGAGACATAAATGCCAAGGATAACCAGGCATGGTTATAATTAACATCTCCAGTATTTCTATTCTCATTTCTTTCTGATCAGCATTACAGCTTTATGTATTAGCAGAAATCTGCCTCAAATTTACAGCTCCAAGGCTCAAAAAGACACAGCTTCTCCTAAATTGTATCAGAGCATAAAATACAATTATCAATCATGTATTTAATTACACTGCAATGTCTTTGTATACACAGAATGTTCCGGTTTGCACAATCAATAGAAAAAATAGAGAAATCATGAGGGTGAATTTCAAAAGCTCAAATAGACCAGTTAATTTGCCCAACACAAGCAGCAAAGCCAAAACAGTGCTACATAAATGTCAGCTACAGCAATGAAGTTCGTGAGAACCATTTTACCCTGGAACACATTTCACTCAAATGTGGCAAGTTTTAGTTAAAAGATAAAGTAGAAGAAATGCTCCATTTGCAGGCTTTGGGAAGAAGAACAGGGTGGAAGCATGTCCTCTAAACACAGGACAAGACCCTGTTTGCTACACTCTGCAAGCATAGGACACAAAGGTGATTGCAGAGGTTATCCCAAGAGGTTGTGGAGTCTCCTCCGTGGAGATATTTGAAACCCAACGGGACACAGTCCTGTGCAATCTGCTCTTGCTGGCCCTGCTTGATCCAAGGGTTGGACTAGAAGATCTCCAGAGGTCTACTCCTATTTCATCCATTCTGTGATTCTGTGGTGTTGTGAATATAGTACAACACAGAAAACAATTACCTAATTTAATGGGTTGTATCACCAAATTGGTGCTTCTTTCACCATAACAGATACGAAGGGCATGCCTCACCCACTCCATTGAACTAGACCTGTTCTGTTAAGCCACACTCTTGGAGTCAATGTCCACATGTAGTTGTACAGCTGTTGTTCAACAAAAGCATATGCAGACCTGATATTTATGGTTTAGTTAGCAAACTAAACATAATTCAGCAATCAGCAACTTACTAAGATGAACCTGATCAGGATATTTTCAGTGCCCATACCTCAGAGGAAGATACATGAGAGAGCATGGAGGACATGTCTCTTTGGGGGTTGGAATTCAATGATCTTTAAGGTCCCTTCCAATCCAAACCATTATGACTCTGTGCTCTAAAAGCACCCATCTTGCAATGATATATAAGAAAAAAAACAAAAAAAAAGAAAAAAAAGCAGAAAGGAGTTCTAAGAGAATAAGACCAAGAAAGCAATCTTAAATACCCTTAATAATATTATTAATATCATCATGAAATTTTAAATAAATGGATAGGGTAATTCTGGGGAGATCTTCAAAGGCAAATTTTGCAGAAGTGGGAAGAGATTTGCAGACTATTGCTTTACCAGCATAAGCAGTAATTCTAATACGAACAGGTAGGCTGAAGCAAGACAAAGAAATAAAAGTTAAATAACAAAAGAATTAACCTTAATTTACCCTAATTAACCTAGAGATAAATTGGTCTCTGCCACTATATTCTGCCATCACATTATGGTTTTTATAAGTTATTTTTATTGGCCAATCCATCTTGTCTTCGACTTTCTTTCTTAAGTCCTCATTACTATTCCACAGCTCAATAGCTTTTTTTTCACTGGCCATGTTAAATGTTGGAAAAATAAAATGGATCAATACAGTGACTCAATTAATTCCTCATCTTAAATTCTAATAAAATCAATTTGAAGAAGTGGTGTATCGTTAAGCTTACATCATAATGCAGTAATTAGAAACAACTTTCATCTTGCCAACTCCTTTGAAGATTTTAATAGCAATCAATTAAACATGTCTTGCTTCTTCCTTAAAGACTTTTAAAATGGAAATTGTATAAGAAGTTAAAGATAAACTGGCTGATTACACAATCTTACCACCCACCCCCATTTCAAATATCCTCCCCAAAATGTGCAAACTCACCATTAAAAAGTTAGCATAAGCTAAGTCCCCTTCCCATAGCAACCAACAGCAAGTTTTCAGTTAATATATCATGCTTTAATAGACAGAGTGGTGTAGCATTTTTTGATTTGCATATCTACCGAGTAGAAATTCTGGTGTGGCTCACTGATCTTTTATCGTTTTTTAGATTTACAGCCAGCCGCATTTAGGAGTTTAGCTACGTTTATATTAAAAGGATGAAATTTAAGATTCACTGTCTGCTATTTAAATTAAAAAGCCTCCGCAGATCTTAGAGAGGAGTGGATATTTTTTAGATGCTCTTTCATTAATAGTAATAATTGGAGCTTAGCAATGATCCCCCTGTACCATGTGCTGCAGAAAAAAATCAAAAAAGGTGGCACCAGGTTCAAATCGTCTACAGTGCAGGCAGGAACCACCAGATACTTTTGCTAATTCTTCTCTTGCTAAGGGCTTATGCCCAGAAGGAATTTGCATTCATGAGAAAAACATGCTCACCTTGTCCATAGCTGAACATCCAATTAGCTACACTAGCTCTCCCTGCACCTCTCTGAAATGAGAGAAATCCAACTTTCTTGATCAATTGTATTATGTCTTATTAAACTGCAGCAGCATCTTTCTGACACTGGGGTATCAGCGCTGCACACGTTGCTCCTCATGTTGTCCCAGCAGGGCTGCATGGACCATGCATCTCCTCACCATCCTCCCCATAGTATCATCTCATGCTGCCTTAACCAGCCCTTGGGGTTTTTTCAGGCTTGTTAAGTTGCTCACATCTTGTATATCATAGAATCATGGAATCATCTGGGCTGGAAGGGACCTCCAAAGGCCATCTAGTCCAACCCCCCTGCAGTCACAGGGACACCCCCAACTAGACCAGGTTGCCCAGGCCCTCGTTGAGCCTCACCTTGAATGTCTCCAGGGAAGGAGCCTCGACCACCTCCCTGGGCAACCTGTTCCAGTGTTCCACCAGCCTCATCGTAAAGACCTTTTTCCTAAACATTAACATTTGTGCAAGAAATCAGCATAAGCAGATCAAAAATATTGCCATTAGAGACAATCATTGGATAATATATCTTTTGGATTAATTCCACAACCTGAGTACCATCTATTCTCTACATTGTCTCTTCTTGTTATTTTTATTCATTTGTTAAACTATATGTCCTTTCCACAGTCAAAGAAAGGAGTAAGTAAAAAACTCTTCCAAGAATTGAACAACTTGTTCTTTAGCCCATGTCATTGAAACTTTATGGATAAAACTATTTCTGGATGTGTCAGTAAAAAAGACTGCATTGTGCCTATTTTGCAGTCAGTCTGAAGATCGATGAAAATATGAAATGTTATAATTAGAGTTCATAACTTTTTATTTCATTAAAAGTTAGCCTTTTTGTTAAAAATATAAAATCAACTTTTGCCTAACAATTTTAAAAATTTCTTTCTTGAACATCTTATGAAATACTAATATGTGAAAACAATTCTATTTTTAAAGTTTTGCTGAACTTTCTTATATTTGGAACAGAAAGTGAAGAGAAAATTTGAGAACTGTTTTAAGAAAGAGGGATATAATGCAGTTAAAGCGGGGGGGGGAAAGAGAGGAACAGAAGCCAAAGATGGAAAACAGAAAAATTTTATTTTTCAAGAAATAACAACTTCAGAAAAAGTAGATTAAAAATTGCATATTAAAAGCAGAAAAGACAAAGTAGATTAAAAATGCATAATTTCCATATAAAATTACAATCTTTAGTCAAAAGCTTGCGCGATTGGGATTCATCTCATCAAAAGGTCTAAAGTGTGCATGTCTACATCCAAACTAGCTCTGAAGGTGCTCTTGGAGTCAACAGGAAAAAAAAAAAAATAGTCCATCATAGGGTATAATCCCAATGTTAAAAGAGTCAGATGGAGAGTTCCTGCTCCCTTGCAGTGCCTGTAAGATGAAACTGGTGTTTCTGGCACTGATAGAAATGCAGACACCGTCTAAGGTAGGTGAAGTTAATCCCACCACTGGGTCCTCAACCCTATCAATGTCTCAAGAAAACTTGTTTGAAGTCAAGAGAAGTTGAGGCTTCGACAGACTTCAGGCAAGATGGTCCTGTGTCCAATGGCAGGTGTCCCTGCCCATTGCATGTCCCTTCTTTCAACTCTATCCATTCTGTGATTCTGTGGTAAGATACCTGCAACAGGAGCAGGTATGAAAATGAGACAGTGGATGTGTGGGTTTAGAGTTGTGTTTGTGAAAAATCAGTGCAGAGGTTTTCACGGCTACAGTATATTATAATTGGAACTATCCTCGGTTCATTGTTCAGAAACTGTCATTAACTTAACCTGGACTTCATTTGGATTGTATCAATACCCCTAGTTTTATGAACAAAAGATCAAATAGTGGAAAAAAATCAGAGAATATTGTATTTTTATTACACAATACTGATCCAGGCATCCTCAGGTTTAAAGCAGTGTCACTGTAATTATTGCAACAATATCTCTGTAAAGAAAGAGCAATGCTTTAAAACTGACCCCTCCCGAGGCAGTTCCATCGCTGAGTTAGTATTTTTGAGACAGAAGGCAGATAGTTCTTTGCTCAGAAACTTCTGGAAAAATCAATTAGACTGGGTTAGCAACTGAAATTGGTTAATTAACCCTGATCCATGATCTGTATTCAGTCAGCAGTCACGGGGTGTATTTGTCAGCCATGAATATGTGGAGAAGCTATTTGCAGAAGTCTGAGCACAAATCAGGTGCTGGACGTACAGCCCCCAACCTTCACAAACATCTCTCTGGTCGAACACTAAATACAATTTAAACTTCTCCAGAGCACTGAACTGGGTGTGAATTCCCTCTTGAAACAACTTAGTGTGTCCTTTCGTAAAATTCCTTTTCCACAGCTTTGCCCAGCTAATTCAGCGCACAATACCTCAGCTGCACAAGAAGAGTTGAGACAGCCTAGCTCTCCCCCCTCCTCCAGCGTGATGAAGTTGTTTAAGAAGTGACACCAATTGACTGCTTTGGCATCCCTGCATGCGGTGACTTCTCCTCCCTGCTCAGCAGCAATATCCCTCTGAGATGCCGGGGGTCAGCACACATCAAATTTGTGGTTGCTCTTCAGCACACCGACATCAAGGCTTTGCAGCAAGTGCAAAGCACATTAATGTGCTAATGGATGGTGTCTGTCACCCCTGCTACATTTGTGGTGATTTCCAAGAGGCTCGAGGAGACTAAACGATGTAGCATGGAGGCAGCTTTTCTCGTGTCAGCCACTTCACATACAAGGTCCATTGCATTTGTTGAACACTGTGATTGCCCACATCCCTCTTCCAGAATTAGCTAATGAACAGATTCACCTGATATATCTTGCAGTCGGGACCAGGACAGAAGAGTTGGAAAATCCAATGCAAACAATTATAATGTGGCACTTCCAACAACAAAGAAGGGGATTTTCTGGCTTTGAGGATTCACACTGGACATTGTGTTGGCAGTTTATCTGAACAGCATCAAACACTAATGGGAAGGAAGGGCCAGATAAAAAAAATACTATTCATTTGCAAAGAAAAGAATTGGAGACCTGATATACATGTTTCATGCAACTATTCAAGAAGTGCAATCTAAGTAACCTTAATGGTACCATGAGTCATTACAGACATAAGGAGAGAAGTGAGATAAGGCTGATTAAAAACATTAAGGCATAAATATCTGAACAGTGCTTACCTTTCAAATATCCACCATGGGATATTCACCAGGGTCAGAATTTCATGCCAACATCCCTGAAGGACTTTGTAACAGGGCTCCTGGGCTATTGGCTGTCCTTTTGTTGTGCTCTGGAGAGAAGTCAAGCATAATGGAAAGATTATTTGAAACTAAAACAAAAAAAAAATACCAGTGTTTTTGCTGAGTATCAGAGTCCAATGCAAGTACTCTGCAAGTCTGCAGAATTCCCAAACAGGTATCTAAGATAACACTAGTAAAGAAGTGCTACTGTTCATTACCAGTCCCAGGCATCTCAAACTTGAAACAAAACTTCCATAGGCAATTAATTGTCTAATGTTTAAAAATCTCACAGGTGTTGTTTTACACCATTAATCTAAAGGCATATGACAATCTCTGATTAGAAAATAAATTTTCTTCTATGTAATGACCTCACAAAAGTCTTCATTGAAAAAAAAAGTCTTTAAAGTCTTTTAGTGTGATTCTCTCTTTAGATAAATACACAAGGTTTTTTTAAAAAGACCACATCACATAAACACATTGCCCATTTGTAGCCACGGAGAGAATCTGGTCTTTTTGAAGAAGCAACAATAGAAGTAAAAGAGAGAATGGAAAACATCTCAAGAAGAGGAAAAAGGGAATGGATTTTTTCTTGGGAGAGAAATGCAAAATTGTTAAAGCATTAAACTTTACAAAGCAATTAAGAAAAGAAAGCAAAACCCACAGAAATTATTAAAACATTAACAGAGCAGCTGCAAAGTTTCCATCAGCAGAGATGCTTAGGGAAAGGTGAGACTGGCATGTTTTCAATCTACGTCAACACCCTCCTGAGGCAATGGCTTAGCCAGAAATCTCTTCTGTCCCAGCATTTCTACAGATTTCTCACTCTCTTCTTCATAGCAAAGCCATACAAAAGAATTTTGCACACCTGATTTCCAGCAGAACAAGGAGTTTCTCCATGTCAGAACTGCAGGACACTACAGAGGATGTTTTCTGTGGCTCCATTTGCTGTAGAGAACGTTGACCATATCTGAGAAGGGTGATTACTCCACAGCCTGGATATGGCACCATAACGTAACCTTCCAGTCATCCAAATCTCATCTTCCACTACCATGAACATGCAAGATGCTGCAGAGTCACATATAGAGAACAGCATTGCATGCAGGCAGTAAAATGAGTTTTTCGCTCTGCTGTCCATGTAAGAGTCTTAGGTCCAAAAATCATATTTACTTTGGTTTGTTTTTTAAACAGAACAAGTAATGCCCTTCATATTATATTCCACATATGGAGGAATTCTTGCGTCAGGGGATAGCTTAGATAAAAGTCAGCCAGAAGGTACCACACTTTAAAAATGTTAAATATTATAAATTACTTTAATTTATGCCTCCCATACTAACATTTATCAAACATTCATTTTGCTGTCTCTTCCCTTCCCCAGAAGCTATGCTGGAATTAAGGAGCTTTATAGGCAATTGGAATGTCTCTTTGGCCAGGTTTACTGTATTAGACCTTGATCTGAGAGGTAATACCCAAAACCAGGAGTGCAATGAATTTCAGGTGGTTAATCAGGTCCTGGAATTAAAAGCTAGCACTGTGTTCAAGCTCTTCTTTCTCATCAGTAGTGGCCTGTATGTGTTCCACCTCACCTTTAACCTATTTTATTTAAAAAATAAATCATCTTAAACAACAATTCATTAATAACTTTAAATTCTCTTTACTTTCATGAGGGCTTTTTTGTGTATGATTTACCTGTTTAGGAAGCCTTGTTAGACTTGCATAAGGATTTGGCTGAGGCTAAGCAGAACAAATGGCTTTATTTGTCCCTAGTAGGCAGTTTTCCTCCTTTACTCTCACACCTTCTCCTTACTTACTGTTTTTAGATGTTATTGCACATTCCTTATCCTCAAGGCTGAGAGCACTGCTATTATTTATTCATACAGATCCCCACCAAACAGAGCCCCGATCTTTTCATGTGAATCCCTGGTGCTGCAGTAATGCAAATTCATCATTCAGGGCCCAAGAGCTCACCTCCTGCTGGGCAGCTTTGCTGTTGGACACTATGCAGTTAGCATTCATAATTTCCAGGCGTGATGTAGTACAGCAGTAAAAGCTTGGGAATGAGAAGCAGGCACCAAAAAAAAGGTCTGATGTGCAGAGGGGCAACTTCCTGCACAACAGTGTTTGCAGTGAGCATCTCAAGCGGGGGCTCCGCTCATTTGTTATCAAAGCCTAGGGTAGCCTTCAGAGCCTAGTCTCCTGCAAACCTCTGATGGGCTGAGGAATGGCCCGACTTCTGACTGTGGCAGTCACCATTTTCCTCAGAGAAAAAGAAATACAACTGAGAAAGAAAGCCCCAAGAGTGGAAAGTGGTCCACTTCCATCACAAAGCAAACATCAATGAAGTTTCTGCCTGTGGGGCTACAAAGTGCCTTTGACCCTGCTGGCAATCAAGACTCTAGGACAAATCCCTATAGCTCTCCCAAAATTGCAAGGCCTCAAGGAGAGCAGGAATAGGGTATGAAATATGAAGGAATAGAGCTCCTGCCTCTAGCTCTGTTCCTATCACACAGCGTTTGGGGACTAAGATGGGAAGCTGCTATTGACTTCTTTCATAACTATTTATATAGCACTCCAAGCATATAGATTAGCAAAAATATAGATTTTTGTCAGTGCCTACTTCACAAACCAAAACAGCCACAGGAATTTCACTGTTTCTTGAGATGACATTCATTGTGCATGCTGAGCCTGTGCATTTCAATTTCGTCATTGAAAACACGTTAACATGTCTTTACTAAAGAATCAACAACTCCCCTTGCCTGATCTCAAATTCCCTCTCCTTTCCTTAATCAGTATAGTTGGCAGAAATATGAGTCTTGATACTGTTTTGAATCAAGTGCCTGTGTCTAAGGAGGAGCTGGATTCAGAGAATGAAAATCAGTACTTGGTAGGAACTACGTCCCTTTTTTTACCCCACACGGAACTGAAAGAGATTGAAACAGTGAAGGAATAGGGACAGTGAAGTTTGTATTTTTCTATGGTGCAGAGACTTAAAACCCTGTGCAGTTTCCAGAAGGCATTCAGTCTTATCTTTCCAACCATCTTTCCCAGAAAGAAGTTCTACTTAAATTAGAGAGATGCAATTATGCTAAATTGTGCAGAGGTAAATGAGACTCATTCATGCATGAGGGTCTTAGAAGAAGAAAATGGGGCAGATTTTGTGGTTTCCATGGAATTAGTCCTCCTGTCAATCAATTTGATCTGAGAAGCTGGGTTGAGCAGTCTTTCTGGATTTTATTATTAATTCATCAGGAAATTGCAGTGACTTGAGAGGCTATCCACAAGCCAAAAACACTTTTACAATTTTCAGGCATTTTTGCAGCCTTTCAACAAAATTTAAGGATTAAAAGTGCCTGCCTTTTGGTGCACTAAACATTTTGTGAGTTTTGTCGTAAATGCCGCCAATTGATTAACTAACTGAAGTGCTTTTATTTATTTTTGTCTTCAAGAGCTGTCAGAAGTCCTGGCTTTTTACCACCATCACTACCTGCAGTTTCTTTGAGAGTTAATAAGTAGAAAAGTGAAGACATCTTATATGAGAGTAGCAGCTAGTGGTCCAGGAGGAGGGATAAAATGCTAATGGAACCCTTGAGAAGCAGAGTATGAGGAATAGTGCTGTGCCACAGCAAGCAGAAGAAAAGCCCTAAAGCTTCCCTAAAGGGAAGCTGTAAAATGACCAAATATGTGTATGGCAATAAAGAACTGTTGAAGACCATGCTGGTAGGACACTAGAGGTTGGGACTAGATGAGGAGGCAAAGAAGGATGGAGGAGTGGAAAGACCATTTTTTCAAGTGCTCGCTTCTCTTTGTGTTGTTATTTTCTTTAAATGAAACTCTATGTAAACAAAAAGATCCCTGAATTGTTTATTTTGGAGGAGGAGGGACTCTACCTCTATGCATGCACAAACACACATATTTGAGCACAAGTGCATGGAGTAACCCTTTTGTTCCAGGTTGTGTTGGGACACCAGAAGAAGGTAACCAATTGGGGAAGTAGCATGAGGAGGTCCTCGCAGCAGCAGATCCCATAACCTAATTTTCTGGACAGAGCAATAACAAGGGTAAGTCTGTTTGTGGGAAGGGTCAAGGAAACCCAAGGTCAGGGCTGAACGAAATCTTTGCCTCTCGGGTTTCCAAGGAACTGGAAGTCAATCAAAATAACCTGCCAGTGTTAGTTTACATATTTCCAGGAATGCAAAATTTGCTGAATTTGTGAGGCCTCCTAGAGGAGCCTTGAGAGATCTGAAATCTCAGCAATCACAACGTCACCCCTCCGAGTTCAGCTCTGGGACTTGCCTCTGGAGGCCAGTCTGGAAAGGGTGGCAAGTCATTTATACTCTGTGATTTCCTCTGCCAACCAGCAGTTCATACCCCAGGAGGGACTGCTGTTTTACAGACATGAAAGCACAACACAGGTATCAGCACAAGGCTGTGTCTCAGAGAGAACTTCACTGGTGGTCTGGAGGTACACCAGCCATCCCCCCATCTGATCCTCATCAAATCGCAAATGGGAGTCAGGACAGATTTTCTCTATGTGTTATCACAACTGGTCCCTCTTCTTGTCTCCTCGTCTGCATGTAGCTCATCTCAGACTGATAATGTGGGCTCTCCCTTGTCTATCCTCCATTCTTTCTGGGTCATAGGCTTTACCTGGTCTTTGAAGCCACTAAATCTAAGCAAGAACTGCTATTTTGCAAACTCTGTTGTGCCTATTAGCTCTCTGTAGGCTCACAGCTTCTAGACTACCCTGAACCCTTGTCACAGAAACCAATAAAGCTTCCTGCAACTTTCATCCCTGGCATTCTGCGAAGGAAAGCAAATGTTTTGCATAAAACCAGATTTTTTGTCCCTGGGAACCTGAAAAGGGGAAAAACTGTCTAGTTAAGAATGAGGTGAAGCTACATTCATTCATTTTCTAAGTTTAATGAAGTCCATGGGAAAGAGCAACTACAGAAATACAAAGTGTTGCCATAACTGAATGTAACACCACCAGGAAAACAAAGAGACACAGGCTCAAGTTACTGCAGCTCCACAAGCTGTGGGTCACTCACTGACAAAAAAATGAAGAAAGTTTAAGTTTGCACAATTCACCCTTCATTTGCAATAAGCCAAAAGAAGGTGCTGTGAATGATGAGTGCATACCAATGAAGGGGGGCCTGACTTTGCTGTGGGAATTCCACTTTCCAGTGGAGCTTCTGTGATGATCAATTTAGCAAACCATTTAAAATACTGACACAATGAAAATTGGTCCTATAGTGACTTCCTTAATATCATAGAGGATATGGTAACAACATCAGGCAGATAACTCAAGCCCACTGTCTACTTTTTTGCTCTTCTTAAGGACCAAGCTGGGGTTCAATAGAAAAAAAAAGATGGCAAAAGCCCTGACTAAATACTGTTAATACATCATGTCCTACTCACTAAGCTGTTTTATTTTCCTGACAAACTGCAACTGCTTTCTGCCTTCCTTGGTGTCTTAACGCATCGCAAGTTTTTGCAGGATACATCCATTTGGTGGTTGTACAGCTCCGATCAGAGATTGTTTTAGATGAATAGAGCCTGACACTTTTAAAGTAACAGCTGTTGCACACAAAATTGGACATTTTCCAGCAAACCACTGTAATGAACGGAAGAGTAAATAGAGGCCATTTAGCAGAGGCATGAAACTCAGTGCTGCTAGAGAGCCACGACTGTCACAGGTGACAGCTGTCTTCCGAGCGGGAAGTAAGGTCAGGTAGCAGAAGTGTCCTTCCATCTGCTTCTTCTTCAACAATAATTGTCAACCTTATGCTTTACGTTGGTGATTGCCTCAGATAAATCAAGCCTTGACGTTTCTTATCTGAAGTCAGCTCATGAAAATAAGAGCATAGAATTTTGCAAGCTGTCTTCCTAAGTATCAAGGAACTGGAGAAGCTCACCCAGGGAAAGGTGTAAACCCTCTCTAGAAGAGCTTTCAAAAATAGATTAAATGAACTATGAGGTGACAGCTCTGTTTGTTAATCTTTCCATGGAACAAGGAGGCAGCTTTGACACCCCCTGTATCCCACAATATCAACTGTTGAAACATGTAGATATATTGAAATGGTTAATAAATCAATGGGCCAAATTCATTCTTCTCTGAAGAGCTTATGTTCACAGGTCACATACTAGCTGAGACACAGGGATCTGGTGTCACATTAACTCTTGGATATATAACAGTTAATATAAATACGGATATCTGCATCTACAGTGGTCTTGTTAAATCTGTGTGAAGACTTGCAGCCAGGATGTGTGTTGAGCCTTGCTGCTGCTGTAGCTCCAAATGTGACTGCCCATGCCCTCATCAACATCTCCTCCCACAGACATCCCATGTTTGCCTCCCATGCACTTTATGCTGTCTAAGCAAGTGGAGTAAAAACAATTTAGGATAAGGGCTCTTTGCAAATTACAGGCTTTGGATTTGGCTAGTTGCTAAGGCAAGCTATCACTACTTTCTGGAAAGAAACGAAAATCTGACTTTTTTGGCTTTCTGCATATATTTTCAGTGAAAATTTAATTTTTCAAATGAACTCCAGCCAGACTGAGCTCATGGCTTCTATAGGGCTTTAAGCCCAGGAGAAAACATAGATTTTAGTACTGTCTCTGCTGCACTGCAGTGGCTGGAATTAAATTATTGACTTCTTCATGTGAAAGGCTCTGGGATTTGCAAAGTATCACCTCTTCATCAAGAACAGTTTTTTAGATTAACTAATTAAAGCTTTAGGACATGTAATTCCAACATGCAAACAAAAAAAAATGCTGCTTGGGAAAGGGTTAATCACTCTGACATGGGCAGTCCTGGGCTCCAGCCTTTGCTGGAGGACTGCAGTGCCTGAGGGCAATCCATGAGGAATGCCAAGGGAATGGGAATATTGACTTTATTGACAAAAGTCCTGACACGAGTTTTTTATCAAGGCAGAGGTTTCCTCTGATCTGATGGGTACTGTCCTCTGGCCTTCTCTTATGTGTGAAGATGGGCTTTGCGCTACTGCTGTAATTTTTATGTGAGGAATTATCTCTCACAAAAGATGGAGAGAGAAGCTATGACTCGTAGAAGAGAAGTTATCATGAAGCCTGGTGAGTCAGGAAGGAGACTCCTACCCAGCCAAGTGATTTTTAAGCTCGGGAGCAGGAGCAGTTTGCAGTAAAACAAGTCCACTGGCTCTTTCTTCCTTAACCCTCTCTGTGTTTTGTGGGCTTCTTGGCATGCATTCAGGCATATGCATCTGCCTAACACTATGCAGAAAGCAGTTGCACTAATTTCAGTGAGATGAAACACAAAAGTTTCTGCAAGACTGGGATGTGCATTAGTCAGAGTTTTTGGATTTTAGATGGCTACTTTCATCTAATCAATTAGACATAGTATACATTTCTGACTGGTGTTTAACTTTTGATCGAGTTTCCTAAAGAGAAGAAAAATGTACATAAATAAAAGAGTCTGGATCTCTACAGGACACAAAGGGAGGCTTCGAAGACATGAAATCAAGTCCACAAGCATAATTTCAGAGAGAGAAGTAAATAATGAATACATTTTCCCTCCAAGAGTAAGCAAACAGATGGGAAGAGATACAGAAGCTTCAAAAGAGAAAATCATGAAGCTGTATTCCAAAGAAAAAAGCTGCAAGGTCCATTCAGATGTGTTTCACTGGCTCATCAAACAGAGACAACCCAACAAGCTGGGTGAAATCCTGTTTTGTGAGATGGAGCTTTGGGGTTTCTCCCTTGCTCTTTTATCGTCTGGTGTTTCTTGTTTTCTTGAAGGAGGAGAAGGAGCCCAGGGTGACTTCTCCCCAGCTTCTTTCCATATCAAAGCTGCAGACCTGAATGTGCTCCAAAATAAGCTAGGTTTTCCAAGCAGCATTCCTCTGATTCTTGGGACTCCTCTGAAGTTTGCCAGACACTGTGGGTGACTATTGCTCTTCATGCAACAGCCACAAAATATCTATGAGCAGAGCCTTCTCCCACATAAATTGCTAGTTTGCAGCATCTGAGGATCTGCCTCCCTGTTGGGCCTTCACAGCTCCCTTGCACAGGAAGATAGTGGTTCGGGCTGAGGAAACTGGGGTTGTTCAGCCTGGAGAAAAGGAGGCTGAGGGGAGATCTTATGGCTCTCTACAACTACCTGAAAGAGGCTATAGCGAGGTGGAGACTGGTCTCTTCTCCCAAGAAGTGATAGAACAAGAAGAAATGGCCTCAAGTTGCACCAGCGGAGGTTTAGATTGGATCATTGGAAAAATTTTTACAGTGAAAAGGTTATTAAACATTGGAACAGGCTGCCCAGGGAAGTGGTAGACCCACCATCCCTGGAGGTATTTATGTGTAGATGTGGCACTTAGGAACATGGCTTAGTGGTAACTTGGCAGTGCTAGGTTAATGGTTGGAGTTGATGATCTTAACAGTCTTTTCTAACCAAAATATGTCTATGATGGGCCATGTCATCCTGGGAGGTGTGAGCAGCCATCTCGGTTGCTTCCTGACTTGTTCGACCAACAGATCCCTCAGTCTCCTCTGCCTAAAGTAGAAAGAACAGACATTCACCTCTTAAGCAAATACCATCAGTGGGGTCCTCTTCAACAAAGTAAGCACAAAAAAGAAAGCATATGCTGTGTCAATGCTGTCTATATGAACTGAACTTTTTTGCTCTAATTCATTTATTTTTTCAGCACACATGTGCAAAGACACTCTTTTCCTCTGATCATAATTTCAAGATGATCTTGCAGTCTTCAACAGGTCCATACTTTGTAATGTGGGAACTTCAGAGCAAAGACTTATCCCAACCATCTCAGATTCTGTCAACTGCTAAGTAAATGGACAATTTTTCTAGATCAAGCAGGGTTTCAGCCCAGGCTTAATAGTCTTAAATGCTGGTAAAAGAGGAATGTATGGCTCAAGATCCTGCTCATACACCTTTAGTTTCCAGATTGATCAGGCGGTAAAATAATAAGGCCTCATATTTTAGCCTTCTTCACTCTTGGTAGCTTCACGAGCTCAGCACTTGCCTGGGGAACTGTGAATTTGAGCTTCCAGCCACATTACCTGCATAGAAATTCCCTCTCAACCCTCAGGCTGATCTTCTGAGACCATCCAATAACAACCAATTACTATTTCTGGTAGTTTTCAAAGCAATATTGTGCACACAATTTGTACACATGCCACATGTTTCTCTTTTCCTTGTTCCTCCTTCCTTTCCCCACCACAGTGGGATTCCTTGTAGTCTTCTCAAATTTCTACTTCTAAGAATGCATTTCTATAAAGAGCACATCTCAAAGCCAGTTCTCAATAGAAAATGTTTCTTTAGGAAGCATATTCATTCCACATAACACCGGTCAGGGATAAGATTGTCTTACATCTAAGAATGATTACACCTGATACATTTCATTCACAATAACTATTGATCCTCACGCACAAATAGAAGAGTAAATATGACAGAGATGATTTCACTTCTTTGAAAATTACAGGAAGTGAGAATAATAAATAAATACAAACCAACCAGAGTGCTTTTTGTCAGATGAAATCAGTAAGGAATTATATTTTCTTTCTGAGAGCATGAAAGCATATTAAATATCATGAAAAGGCTTGTTTGATTATTTTTTTGAAAAACAAGGAAACAATAAATGCACACTTGCATCCACTGATAGTCACCCTCTTGGAGTAAGAGCTGATTGACAGCTTTTTCCAGTTATGGATAGCAAACTGAAATACAAACTTAGGAGGTAAATGCAGTAGCTGTAAGTTCTGAGCCCAAAGCAAAGGCTTCCTAGCCCTGTGTTTAATTATAAAGCAACTTCTAAAGTTGGACTTTGCTCTAGTAAGGATAAGCAGCAGTTGTCATGCAGGGGATACATTTATTTTCCAAGATGCACAATGAGTGACGAGTACTCTCTATCACTCTGCCCCATCTGCAGCCCCATGGAGAGAGAAAAGTGCTCCTCATCAGTCATATACAACAGTTCTTTGCTTCCCAGTGTCCAGAAATGCCAGGCAATTGAGCTGTCTGACCAATGCAAGATGGGCCCATGCCATGCCACAGGAACACAGGCCTGAAGAGGGATGGCTACATCTTGTTGCTTCTTCCCAGGGGCAATTGTGCTGCATACTCCCTGTCATAGCCCTACCATACACCTGTTTAGGGCTGATAATCGTGTTCTTTTCCAGAAATACATGGCATTGTTTCTCCCCCGTCTGGCAGCTTCAGCAAAGCACTGAGGAGGCAGCCTGAATGAATGCGCACCACATAAATTCTTGAAAGAAAAGGTTATGCAAATATTTCATTTCCACAGCAGTAGGCTTTGACCTCAGGGCAACCTCTGTGGCTGTGTTCTCTCTGCTAAAGGCTTTAAAGAATGCTCAGATCTGGCATGTGAGATTAATAGCCATATAAAGGGGTTAGGTTTTGTGCTGAAATATTGTTCAAAGGCATCACAGTGCTTTCTCTGACTCAGTAGGAGAGGAGTCTTGCTATAGACCTCCAGTTTGACCAGTGGAATGATTTCACAGAATAATGGAGTGGTTCAGGTTGGAAGAGACCTTAAAGATCATCTAGTTCTAACCCCCCTCCCATGGGCAGGGACACCTCCCACCAGACCAGGTTGCTCAAAGCCCCATCCAGTCTGGCTCTGAACACCTCCAGGGATGGGGCATCCACAGCTTCCCTGGGCAACCTGTTCCAATGTCTCACCACCATCACAGTAATGAATTTCTTCCTGATATCTAATCTAAAACTCCCCTTTTCCAGTTTACCCCTTGTCTGATCACTACAAGCCCTTGTAAAAAGTCCCTGCCCAGCTTACTTGTAGGCATCCTTCAGGCTGCTATAAGGTCTCCTTGGAGCCTTCTCCAGGCTGAACAATCCAAACTCTCTCAGCCTGATCTCTTTTCAGAGGTGCTCCAGCCCTCTGATCATCTTCATGGCCTCATCCGGACCCTCTCCAAAGGTCCATGTCCTTCTTATGTTGGGCGCTCCAGAGATGGACACAGTATTCCAGGTAATTTTCACAAGAGAAGAGGAGAGGTGCAGTGAGCTGCTTTGGAATTAAAAGTTGAGGTTCATCTTCTAAGGCAAAGTGGCACCCTATATATAAGGGGAGCTTATATATGTCTATACTCATGTAATCAGACTCCTTGTCTCATCAGCTGGCAATTTCTGCTGCAAATTCATTGCTTGTGCTGGAAGAAGAGTGCTGTTGTCACCTCTCACCTTTGGGATTTTCTGGGTGATTTTTTCCAGAGTTGTTCTGGGTGCCATGCAACTGACAGAAAATGGTCTGAAATAACTAATGTCTTCCACAGTCAGTCCTAGACCCATGTATTCAACCCTAAGGGGTAAGAAAAGTGTCGAGCAAGACCTAGTATAATTTGCGAAAGGTTATTTGTCTCAAGGCCAGCACACAGTAATAATTTTCTAGCATTAGGGACTTCCTCTGACAGAGCTGTGATCTTTACATGTAATGTTTTTTGATGGATTTCCCCTCCTTTTCAGTCTAGCCACTGCTGGTTTACTCCACCTAGACCTCTGGCATTCTCATTGACCTGTGGAAAGAAATTCAAAATGTTCATAAAAAGACTATGTAAAGAAATGAAAGAAAAATCATTTTTAATGTGCAAACACTGAGATCTCTCGTTCTGTCCCTTTATTCACCTGATTTACTGTAGAATTCTCTGTTATTCAGCTTGGCAAAGGCTGTTCTTTTCTGTATGCCTCACTGTGGAGGTTACATCCTTGTAGACCACCGTCCTCAGATCTGGTCTCTCCCAACCATTTGAACATATTTATCTTTCCTCTCCAGCTCTGGTTTCTTTGTTTCCTATTCATGTGACAGTCTTACTATTCCTCTTAATTAAAACAAGCATTTGGAGAGGAAAATGCCTCTCTGCATGTGTTATCTCCAGCACTTGACTAAGTAAGTAACAACTTGTTGCCTCAGCAAAGGACAACTCCATCTTTTACATCTACATACTTCTTCCAGTGTGAAGTGCACCTCCTGCTCATCCTTATGTTTTATCTGTCCTTATATATGCAGGTACCTGTACAAGCACACTAGATGCAAACAACTACATTGGATAAAAGTAGCTCTCATTAAGGTGTGAGCGTTTGGTCTTTCTGAAGAAAGAATAGATCATGGATGACCTAAAAAACCTTTCTTCTCTAAAGCAGTATTTTTTGTCCTCCTTGCTGTCCTTCCCTGCAACTTCTGCACAGTGTCCTTCTTTAAGAAGTGTGCACACAGTTGCCAGAACCAGAGCGTATTAAAGGTCAGAGAAGACCTCAATAAATCCTCTTGCCTGAACCCCTGCTCAAAAAAGTGCTTTGGGATTAGATCTGATTGTCTGGGGCCTTGTCCTGTGAATGTTTTTAATGTCTCCAGGGATGAAAACTCTACAGGCTTTTTGGGCAACCTGTTTCAATGTTTGAATTAGCATTGATAGCAAGGAAACTTTGCAACAGACATTCATTCCAGTCCTTTCTAACACATTCTGGAACGAATTTTGGATGAGAACTGGATAGCCTGGACTTGACCAGCACTGTATCTCCTCTTCTTTTTGTCTCATTATCAATGTCTGAAACTAATTCTTCTCAAGAGTTCAGGCTTCAGGGACCATGCCCATAGTCACTTCTTGCTTAGATCCAATTTCAGAATGTTTACTCTGGCTTCATGGAAATCTGCCCATTGATGCAAACTTTTTATTGGCTCCACAGAAGAGAAAAGTCAATGGATCAAACCAGAAATCTAAAGATGCTTCCCACAGTTCTTTTTATCTGGAATAACTGGGGAAAAGGGAGAAAATTTTGATACCTTCTTCCTTTTTTTTTTTAATTCTTCTTTATCAAGACTTGAAAAATATCCTGTTTTCAGGTTTCCAGATGGGCCCAGCTCTATGATTATTTATTGTGTGGACATGAGGAGGCTGGTTGGCAGTAAACAAAGGTCCACAAATTTTCAAAGGAATTCATACCACTTGTTGAAAAACTAATTAAGTATCATACAGAGTAGATGCATGCTACAGTGATTGCAAATGCTTTGTGTCTCAAGTGCTATCTTAGCACAGACATCAACTTTATAATTTTAATTTCCTTATACTCACCCTCTCTTCAGTTCCGCCCGAGTGATTTATTTGGGCTTTTCAAGTGGTATAAATTAGCATAAATTGAAATGTCAATATCAGGCAAAAGAAAAGAACAAAACAAAAAAAAATCAAAACCCTCCTAAAAATTCAAAAACTAATCACTGTTGGGGAAACTATGTGTCTTTTTTTCAGTTTCCTGAAGAAGCCTTATTTTTATCTAAGACATCATTATCACTTCAAAATTCTATGACCTTAAGTAGTTTAGTCTTATAAAGCAGAAGGAAGTGCAGGCCATGGTGTAGAAGGCTCTAGCTGGCTTGTCATTCCCAGTTTCCCATTCTTATAGTGCAGGAGTGGATAAATCTCTTTATTTCTATTGCCAGGAGAGATGATGACACATGGCACAGAGACTCGCTGGTGTCCTGAGTGGAGATGATGGGCTATGATCAACCTCATGTCAGCAGCTGAGGAACCACTTTGCAGTAACTGCGTGACATCCCTATTCATATTTAAGACTTGGTCTTAACTAAGAAACAGACATTATCCCAATTTTGTAGCACTGTAGCCTGTCTTCTGTTATCCAAGCTTCATCACAAAGAAGGGTTGGACAGTATCTCCCTCTTTGAGGCTCACGCAGAAGAGATTTGTGCAATCTTAAAGGACTGCTTTTGTTTCACGTGGAGGATATTTAGATGGTATCATAGAATCATAGAATCATCTAGGTTGAAAGGAGCCTTTAAGATGATCGAGTCCAACCATCAACCTAACACTGCCCAAAACCACCACTAAACCATGTTCCTAAGCAGCATGTCAACCAAGCAGAAGCAGAATATAGGAAATCACCTTTTTTATGAGCAGCTCATTGCTCTGAGTACATACAGACAAAAGGCAGGGCACTGGAGAAACCCAAGAGAAAAAGATGGTCCACAATTCAATAAACTTTCTAGCTAAGGTGATAAGCATCAGACATGCAGACACAGTGATGTGCTAGATGACACTGCAGGAGGCTTTTTAAGAGCCTAATGGCAGTAAGTCAGTGCCATTTCTGCTTCATCTTGCCCCTTCTCTGGTCTTTAAGAAACCCCCCATTTATCATCACCATCTGTGATACGGAATCAAATCCAGGAGCAACCATCTGAGAAGCAAATTTGATTTTTCTGTAATTCTATCTGCAAGAGAAGGAGGTTGTCTGCCATTCTTCACTGTTCATCAAATATCCTAGTGTTGTTTGACCAAAAGAGCTAAATAAGAGCCAAGTGTCACAATGTATGATGATAGCTGTACTAATGAACTATAACTAGGAGGAGCCAGGAAACAAATTAAGTGTCTGGAATCTGTTTTCATTTCAAAGTGCAATCACTTCAAATCAGCTGCAGCACTTTGCATATAGATTTTGCAGCCTGGATGCCGTCTCTGCCGATTTTTACCACAACTGTAACTCTTTCACTCTGACCTCATGATCGTCCTGCCCATGATTCATTAAGCCCACCCATAGTCCTTCATCAAGTCCTTACACCATAAACTCCCATGCCCTTGCACACAGGGGCTTTAAGTGCTAATCTTTGATTATATACCATCTAGCTTTTCTCTCTCATTGTTATTCCACACCAAAGTGAGGAGCAGATTTCCAGAGATGGCAGAAATCAAACATTTCAGAGCTGGGAGCTCCATTATTTCCATACTGCAGGTGCATTATTGCTCCTCGAGGCTCATTACTTCCTTTGCCTTCAAGGAAATCAGAGACCTTGAAAGGATCAATAAGTACATTATTACTCTTGTTCAATTACATTCCTGCCTGATTCTGAGCCCTCCGAAGGAAGCCATTCATTGGATTCAGCTTTCATGAGCTGATTGCTACACAACCAGGCAGCTTAGCTCCGAGGTGGTGTCAGCCATCCCCTCCTTCTACGAGGTACACTGCCACAAGAGTAATCAGAACACCTCGTTATCTGAAAGGCAGCAATGAATATATTAGGGATGAGGCGCAAAGACGGTAAAACTGCTAAATATCCTTTTTGACAGCCTATGAGCTCTCCATTTAAAAATAAAAACCTGCTCGTTTTCCAAACTCAATGCACAAAGGGGAAAGCCATCTCCCCAGACTATTTTTTTCCACACTGGTGATACCAGGTCCAAACACCAAATTCTCATCTCAGTCAAATTGGTATCGACCCCTTCATTTCCCACTTTGCCCAGATAACTTCCAGTTCACAGCTGCAATGCTGTAACCCTTTGCAACCCCTTTTACTACTAGCACAGGCACTTGAGGCAAGACAGGTCAGAAAAAGAGACTTTATGATGATCTGCAATCTCTTGCCCTGCCAGAAGCTTTCTACTGGAGGAAGTTTCTTAGTCATCCAAAGATCTAGGTATTAGTTTCAACCTAAAAGTCCACAAAGTTTAAAACAGAAATGAGATACCAAGAACAATTAACTATTGGAGCTTATTATGATGGGCTGAAGAAAAAACCTCCACTGCTTGAGCCCCTTATTCAAAAAGAGTGGTGATAAATCATTAAGCAGTGGTGTGAATGAGATTATAAAACCATGAGGAGTATCCACCTAAGATATCTTTTTTCACACCTGAGCCTTGGCATTTGCTTATTCTTTTGGTTGATCTAACATTCAGAGCTCTCACTGTCTGAGCTTTACAAATGAGCAAATCCTCACAAGATTTTTGCTTAAAACAAAATTCATTATATGGTATCAGTGCCAGTCTGGAGGCTTTTAACATGACTTCCACAGACAGGCGTTTGTTTTTCTTCTAAGGAAAAATTCAGAAATCAGCAAGGTATAGTCAAGCTGCAGCGCTGAAAGGAACAAACGCTGCCAGTGACACATTATCTCCTCCGGTTCATTCTTCTGTTCATCTTTTCCCACTCTGGATTTTCTTCAGTGTCAGGAGACCAGTGCTTCATGTCAGCTTCATGTCAGCATTTGGAGAAATGGCTTAATTCTCTCACAGATAGACAAAAGGCAGAAGTCCTACTTCAAGCAAAGAAAGCTTTGGAGGGACTTTCTAAAGTAAAACTGCACTGACATTCAAGGAATTACTTTCCCTTTCTCTTTCTGTTCACATATATTTACACAATATATGATCTTCAAAATAACACTGAGAAATGGAATCACCCATCACACCCTAGGATCATACAGGAATTTACAGCCCATGTACTCTGGGCTATGGCAAGGACCCGAGGCCATGGAAATGCCTTTGATCTCTCTTATTTTCTTCTTGAAGAATGTCATAACTCTCTAGGGTTTGGGCACTAAAAGTATTAAATTTATGAGAAGATGTTGGGAAGTCTTTGGAAGTGGGAGGATCTAGGCTGAATTCTCTTACTCCATTTCTGCACAAGCTTTCTGTTACATGGGTGGACCAACTGCTGCACTCAGTGGCATTAGTGGACCATTACTGGCCTATGTTAAGTGAAAATCTTAGAAGAAGGAGCAATGCAATGTAGTGTGAGCAGTTTGCTGAATGAAAAAAAAAAATTAAAAAAAACCACCATACCAAAAAACTTCCTCAGGATGTTGCAAATGGCACAGATCAGCAATTCCAGTAGCAGGTGTGTTTTTCTCAGCATTTTCTCTACCACTTCTCCTTTCAAGTTCAATATTTCCTCAGCCATGCTGTATTTCTTGGTTCCCAGAGACTTTTTGCTCCCTGTCAGACAAAGGGCTGTTTCAAGCTGTATCCTGCCCCCTCTGCAGGAAAAATCCTGCCACCGGTTTTGGCTAAATTTCCTTCGGGACATCTCTTCCCCGGGTGTTCAGGTTAGTAACTATGAGACTTTTTCTGGATGATCTGATGTTTTACAAATAGGAAAAGTTACCTGTTAGTAGAAAATGAACAAGGAGAAGGCTACTCGAGACTGCATGAGAATTGCAGCCTTTAGCTGGCACTGTTAAAACTTACAGATGTTGCTTTGAAGGAATGACTTGGAATGGGGCTTATCTTCCCTCAGCACAATAAAGACCCATTGCAGCGTAGGAGCAACACTCAATAAATGTGTTAATTAATCAATTTTCTCTAGGAAGATATCAGAGAGAATGGTTCACGGACAATTTGGCTGGACAACTGTTTCTAAGATGTAAGAATCAGATGTGATTGACTGGGTTAAAGGAGCAAAAGGGAGCAGACACACATGGCTCCTGCAAACCACTGCCTAGATTTACCCTTCCCTTTTCAAAACACTGCTCTAAAATACCTCTCTGGGGGAGATTCATTTGATGAGGAGAGATTTATGGTAGCATTTTCCCACAGCACATGCCCATTTCACTCCAAAGTAGCTCCAGTTCTGAGCAGTATTAAAAAGTAAATTACATTTATTAAATCCCTTGATCCCACCTTAAAGGACTGCCAGTAACAGCATTTTCATAAAAGGAAATGTCTCTTTCAGCTCCAAATCTTTCCATTTCTGTTGGAATTTAAAGAGGGAAATATTTTTTTAATAAAAGATTTCTTACAATGACTGACATTCCTGGTAGGCATGGTTAATATTTAATAAAATGTTGAACACACCATGCTCTACTTCAAACTCTTCAAAGAGTAGGCACTAGATGAATATCATAGGAGTGAGATTTCAATTTACCAATTGTTCGTTGCCCCTGCTCTGGAGACTGTGAAATTTCAAATCGCTTTGTGTTTTGGGAGGATTCTTGGACAGATTCCTATTAGAAGAGAGGTGATGTTGGAGGAGATATAGTCCCTCTTGGAAGCAGGAAGGGTCAATATGCCAGTCACATACAACACAAACCTTGCACATTGGTTTCACAGTACTCCTTTGCCATTTGTCTACAGCCTTGAAAGGACTCAAGGACATCTTCACAGGCCCAGACCAGAGCTCCTGGTGTCTGATCCCAGGGTAAAGTGAGCACAGGGTAATTAAGGGACATTTTATGCACAGGTCACAGAGAAAAATGGTTCTTCTCTGACACACCCTCCCATCATCTGCTTTGGTGACTACGCTAATTTTATGAACTTCCCTTCTTGGATAGGATGCAGTTGTTGTTGATGTGCCCCATATGCTTGATAACAGAAAATCCAAGAAACTAATGTGCTTGCTGGATGAGCGCCTCTAGCATACCAGTCCTACAGGAAGCAGTGGATATGAGCTGAAGGGTAGGACACAGGAAAGGTGTTTTGCTTATTTCACCAATTCATCACTTTCCATAACAACTGAAGTTACTTTATGAATATTCAGAACATAAGCTCGAGTCAGACCACTGGGTTTTTTGCTTGAGCAGCTTGAAATTGTTGTGGATCTTCATCTCTTGCAAGTGGAAATAGGACTCTCAGTGACCACCCCACTATAGCTCCTCTCGTCTTCCAAGTGGGCAGAGGACTGTGAGGTTGCATTGTCACAGTGACATGTTCACCACCCAGCAAAGCAGCTTGCAGGAGCTGTGTGTGATACTAATTATAAAGTTCTAGCAGAGTCTTTGGCCAGTTTGGATTGATAGCATCCCACCTTCCCACTGAGAAAAATCTAATAAGGCCATCTCCTATCAGTGCTTTCTGCTCATTCCTGGTATCACAAGCCAGGTTCTACTTTTAGACTCTCATCATCATCTTTAAAGTCCTTAGAAAAATGAATTGGACCTCCTCAGCAAGCTCATTTTTCTACTGCAGAGCTGCAACAGCTGTAGTTAACAAAGATATAAGGGCTGAGACTTTGCCAGGATGATGGATGGTTATTGACTCTAGAATTCCCTGAAAGTAGTTGTATGGTGCAATTCACATCCAGCAATGGCATTACATTTACCAGCAGTGATGGAAAGAGACTTACACTCCAAATTTATCTGGGAAAAACATTGTTGTCACAGATAAATTAATTCAGATCAAAAGAAGGCAAAGGAAGAGGAGCAGACTGTCAACCACAATCCTTCATCCTCTTTGTGTTGGCGCAACACTGTGATGATGAATGAAAGGATTATTAACAACAGATATAGAAGCAGAAAACCTGTCTCCAGTTCTGAAATTTCACCTGTTTTTAAATTAAATCACTCAGTAGAATACAATCACTTCCAAATAAAGAGAAGTATTATGTTTTTGGGCACTTATATAGGAATATGTATAGACACTTCTTATATAAGAACACATATATACACCACCCAGCTGTAGGATTTCTTGTTTGTTTATCTGCTTGTTTGGTTTTGGACAGAGTCCTTACTGGAATTGGACCAAAATCATTGTTGACATACCAGCATTTGCAAAAAGACTTCGAAATTTTTTTCAGGTCTCTTCCAAACTAAAGTGTGGCCTGTTGGGCAGCACCTGGTGCTTACACAGTGTGGTGCTAACTTAGCTATGACTCCAGAAGAAGAGCATTGCAGGGGTTGAAAAGCTGAAGCTGCCATGGATTTACTCAAGGAAAAGCCCTTAGATCACTTATCTCTGAAGATATATTTGTTGTACACAAGGGAATATCAAGAGTATTGTAATATAACTATGGTCCTAACCCATTTAACAACTGACTAAGCACAAAAAAGATTCTTTAAGAAGCTTTTCAAAATTAAAACATATTAGATGAAACCTTAGTTTTAACAGCTTCCCTCTTTTCATTTATCTGCCTTGATCTTCAGGTATAAAGAGTCTCTTCTTTAAAATAACTTGGGAAGTTTTTATGGGAAGATGACAGACTTGTTCAGGTTAGCAGGGAAATCACCTTCTCCAAGCCTCTGATCAAAACAAGGTTAGCTAGAGGAGTTTGCTTAGCTGAGTTTCGGATATCCCCAAGGGAGGAAACACACAACCTATCTGAGCAGCCTGTTCCACTATTTGACCATCTTCATGATAAAAAAAAAAGATAGCAATTAAAAAACAAAAATAAAAAATACTTTCTTCTGTTTAAATGCCATTTCCTGTATTTCAGCTTCTGCCTGTTTTGTCTTGTCCTGACACTGGACACCACTGAGAAGCACCTGGCTTTGTCTTCTTTACCTCCTCACATCAGATATTTATACACATGGATAAGATCCGCTTGAGCCTTCTCTTCTCCAGGCTGAATAGTCCCAGCTCTCTCAGTCTGTCCTCATATGTCAGAAGCTCCCTTTCTTTATACTTCTCCAGCATGACTGTACTTAGGTAAGTTGCCATCACTGAATCCTGACCCTACCTGCTTGAAGACAAGCCTAAGAGTCACTCAGAGAGGAAGAGAGGATAGAAAGAGAATGCAGCTTCAGTTTTTCTTCTTAGTGACTTCACTGCTGACTTTCTTTGAAGACATCAAGAAAGCACACTACATACCAGAACAGGGCAAGCACCTTAGATCACAGAAACATAGAATATCTCAAGTTGGAAGAGACGCATATGGATCATCAAGGCTGATGGCTAACCCAAGCTTGTAGAGGCTGTGGTCAGCATGGAAAAGATAGAAAAGGTGAGATTGAAGGAAAAGGTAGGGATTCTGCAGAGTCTTTCCAGTAACAGAGTGGTGTTGCTGATAGGGTTCAGGCAAGGACCAGCTGTTGAAAGTGCTGGTGAGGTACTGCTGGTGGTTGGTATGACATCAAGATAAATTAAAAACTGTGTAAAGTAACAGGGCTTATGCATTAAGGACTTCCTTCATGAATAATGGTAGCAGACAAGAGCTTGATACTGCATAATAGCTTTACAACACAAAAGTTTGTTTCCCCCAGATGCCTGCTTTTTTCACAAAACCAGACGTGTTTTTATCTCTTGACCTGGCTCTCTTTCCTTCAGCCTTCAGAAGAAAACAGTCCACAGCCAATAAAGATCTAGCATCCTCCCTGGAAAGTGTAGAGATAAAATTGCAAAACAATGTGGTGGAATCTTATACTATTGAAATATATGTCCCATCTTCAGGACCAGCAATTAAATTCTTTCATAGCATTCAGTTGGCTGAATGTTTCATTTTGGATCCCTTGTTCTTTTTTTTTAATAAATATCCATATTTTCCCTGGACTGCCAGATTGTCTTCAAGTAGGTGCATATCATTGGTCTACATTTTTTTTCTCATTAGCAACTCAATGCTTAGACTGATGTCTGTAGTGGGTTGTCCTTGACTGGGCACCAGAAGCCCAACAAGCCACTCTACCACTCCTCTCCTCAGCAGGACAGGGAGAAGAGAAAATAAGATGGGGAAAAAAAAAACAACAAAAATCCCAAAACAAAACACAAACCTCTTGGGTCAACATAAAGGCAGTTTAATAAAACAAAAGAATTAATTCTCTACTTCCCATCATCAGGCAGTGTCCAGACACTTCCCAGGAAGCAGCACTTCAATATGCATAGCAGCTGCTCCAGAAGACAAATATCATAAATAACAAATGGGTCCCCCCTTCCCCCTCCTTTCTCTTAGCTTTTATTGCTGAGAAATGTCATATGGTATGGAATATCCCCTTGGTCAGTTTGGGTCAGCTACCGATGCAAAGCATAGCACTAGGAAGGCTGCTATGGGGAAAATTAACTCCGCCTCAGTCAGACACAATGCTCTTCCCTCTCTTTTATTTGAGAAAAAAAGCCTCTGCCATTTAGATATGGAGGATTCATTTTGGTATTTGGCACCTCTATGAATTTTTCCCCACAATTTCCCTGAAGAAATTGAAATAATTATATGAAATAAGATGGGCGAAGTACAATGTCTCTTGCTGGGAATCTAAGCTGAAGTCCTTATGCCAGAGCATTCTCACACACAATTTATTGCTGGTGAAGAGTCCTCCTTTTGGTAACTGTAATTGCCATGGAATTGGGATTTTGATGCAGCTGGAAACAGGTTCTTGCAGGAAACTTAATTCTCCAGGCATCAGGGCCTGAGTTTTAACACCAAAATGCATTTTATAACTTTTCTCTCTACAATAACTTTGGAGTTACTAGTTCAGAGTAATATTGAGAGAAAACCCTGGTTTTGTGTCCATTTTCTGGAGGATGAGTTAAGGGGTAAATAGAGCAAGTTTCTGGACATCTCTTTTCTGATCATCTTCCTACTTGTACAGCCATCATTTCTTCTTTAATACAAACAAGTAATTTTGAAGAATTTTGAAGAGAAGCATGCTGCATCGTTCCTATGATTTTAATTAACAGACAGAGCTAAGATACCCTCAGATCATTTATGTCTGTTCTTCAGCTGAACAAAAGCATTGACTAACACAACAATATTTGTCTTCTTTTGGATCCCTGGTTCAAAATGATAGCAAAAATACATCAAAACACAGTGTGAGGGTACAAGATATCTGTTACTGCAATTACAAGTGGCAGCCACGTTAATCACTCATCTCAGCATAGATGGTGGAGAGGTGAGATTATAAATTTAAACTGCCTGGTTTAAAAGCCAGAATAAAAGCCAAAAAGACTTGTGGGAAAGAGATAATATTTTAACTATCACTATTTTGGAAATGTTCATCAATTGTGAAATGCCATAGGAGTTAAGAAAACATTTTATCTACTAAAACTGATTGAGTGTTTTTAATCTGTAGAGAGGAAATTCTTGCCTGTTGCTATTTTTTGTTTCTTCAGAAAAATTTTGTCTCCAGAGACTATACCAGGATTCAAGCCCTCTTGAACCATTGCTACTTGCCATAAGCTTGAATATTTTGTTTTGTTTGTTAAGGAATAAACTTGTTATTTTGTCCCAGTTAGTTAAATTTACTCTGCTTTCTGCACTGATCCGCCAAGCCCAGCAGAAAACAAAATATCAGCACTCATTTATTAGAGAAAAATCGTCAGAACTGGATTCTGCTGGTTTTTTACCACGGGATTTTCTTCCTTTTGCAAATATAAAAAGAAGTCAACTGACTTACCTACACCCTGTCTTTTGTTTACTTTGCAGAAACATCTCTTTAAGAATGGTTTAAGAACATTTGCCTTCATCAAGGCTCAAGGATGATCAACATAACCTGCCATAGTTTGATTCATTTTCTTGTAAGCATCAATCACCCCTTGACAGCTCAAAAGTTTTGTATTTTTTAAACTATGATTTTGATGTGAACAATCTGGTTTTGTTTTCTTGAAAAAAAAATAGCTTTCAAGAGCTTATGAAAGGAAAGAGGAGTAATAAGGATTGTGCCAATTTGTGCCTTCCAAGCCCCTGCTTTTCTTCTCCACTGTCTCCTTCATCACAGCCAAACAAGGGTTCATGTCACTACCTGAGACATTGACACAGCTCTGCTGCCTCTTTTGCTGTGGAGAACATGGTATCTGCATGGTCTCAATGAATAACATGTTTTCTTGTTGCTTTCAGTGGTAAGGTTGGGAGGGTTAACATTATCTTAAGGTAACGTTCTTGAAACCCTCTATAAAACAACTGTCACAAGACAGTCGATCACCTTGGCCTGGAAGACCCAAAATTTAGTTGTAGCTTTTTGCCAGTTTTATTCATAATCATGCCCAATCTAAATATTTCTCTTTCTATAAATTCAAAGTCATAAAAATTCTTGTCTCTCCATTATTTCATCTTGTTGGTCTACATAGAGGCTACTTTACAAAACACTCTGTGCCTGTGTATTTACATATAGCTTAACATAATGAGCCACTAATCTTATTTGAGGCCTCCAAGCAGTATCAAAATGTAGATTGTTATTAATAATGATATCACTTACATATTACAGTTGCTGAAATGTCAGTCCTTCCCTCCCTGCTTGCAAATGCTGTATGTTAGTTGAATTTCAAATGAGAATGTCAGAAAAGCAATATCAACCACAGCAGAAACTCCCCGCTTTGCTAAACATGGTCATTCTTTGAATGAATTCTAGTGGTGCAGATTCCTAAAGCAAAATAGAAAAAAAAAAAAAAAAGTGACATTAGGTGTTGGAAACTTCAGAGCTGGGTTGCAACTGAATTGACATGATGTAAGTCAGCCAAAGCAAGAACCCGCCAAGGCTGATAAATCAGGGAATACCTTTACTGCCTTTTTGTCTTCACTGCTTTCAGGATGGAAAGGCTGTTCATGAAGGTCCTTGATCCCAAGAGGCAGGATACGCAGCACGGGCAGCTGAGCTGAAAAAGCTGCCACGACTCCCTTCCCAAAGGTGTCCTACTCTGCTGGCCACGAAGATGCCACTCTTCAAGTGTGTCACCTTTAGAGTAAACTGGGAACATTTGTCACACAACAGTTTTCTGCTTGTTAATGACGATTCATGGCAACGGAGCTGAAACCTGTTGATATTGGTGAAATATCTGACGGGAAAATTGGAGAAACAGGAATTGTTTTGACTTTCTCATTTTGTTCTGATATTGAAATGTTTTGTTTCAGTAGAGCAGAGACATTTTGTTTTGACTTTCTTACTCTGCTTTATTTCACCCTAATTTTATAGAATCATAGAATTGTTTAGATTGGAAAAGACCTTTAAGATCATCGAGTCCAGCCATTAACCCAACACTGCCATGTCCACCACTAAACCATGTCCCTAAGCACAACGTGTACATGATCTATGATCCTTTCAATACTGTGTTTATATATTTGTCTATTACTGTAACAATTCCTTGGGCCATCTGAAAATATGCTGAGATGAAAGAAAATGAGTACATTTCATATTTTCTCTGAATAGTATTGATTACTTCAAAACATAATGTTTCTACAATCATTGATGTCTTTGATGGCTTTTTTTTCCATTTCACTGAAGTTTCATTTTGTCGCAAATGACAGCTTTTCCCACAGAAGGAAATATTTATTCACTGTCAAAACTAATGTTCTACACTAACAGTGTCTAATCACATTCAGCTGCCAGGACAATTAATTTGCCCACTGACTGGCCATGGCTGCCCTTTTTCCTGCTGATCTTCAGGGCCTCATTGTACAACCTTCCCCTTGTGCTAGAGTAAGTCATCTGGCCTCTTTGCTAGGAAAATCAGGTACTACTTCTCTGCAGTGTCCACAGAAGGCAGTTTTTGACTCCTAGTTCAATGTGATGAAAAGCCATGGCAGCAATCAAGTTAATTTTTACATTAACCCTTGTGAGGGTGTGCAGGCAATCTAGGAATATCTCCAGAGGATTGAGCATGCTGGTTCTGAACTAACTCCTCATGGCGTTAGTGGGTGGTGACAGTGTATCTCCAACAGTCTTACCCCCAGAGTGTTACCTGTTGTCAGCTTTTGGTCCAAACAAATCTTAGTAATTAGAATTAAAGATCTGTACAATCAGTGTCACGGGAATGGGATCTTTGCTGGTAGTTTGCCTTTGGTACCTGATTCCTGGAAGTCAGGAGAGGCA